>JAQFYC010000184.1:0-74545 GCA_034694165.1 Tomocerus mixtus | reverse complement strand
TTTTGAAACTTAATATAAGAAATGAAAATATTTATTTTAGAAATTTAAAAATATATTTTATATTTCCAAAATTAATACTATATATCCAAAATGAGTATTTAAATTTCTTAAACTAATTTTAAATTCCCACTATTAGTTTTATACCGAACTCTAAGTTTGGGGTGCTCGGGAAGCCGCGGCGGCATCCCGAGCATCTGCTCGGAAATAGGAAGGGGTGCTCGGGATGCCGCCAGATGTATGCGTGTACGATTTTACTTAGACATAGTTTAAATTATTTTGTATTAAATTATTATGAGCTGACTAGGGCAGGGGTAGTAAATACTTTACCCCCGAAACTATATTTGCTAAATACGACACTAACTTGCCTAAACAATATTGTGTGTACTTATTTACTAGGAAAATAGAAAATATGTACTATACATAGAGCCCGACTAGACTTGAAAGATTATACTTTAGCAGTGAGACGAAGAGAAACGCAATGGTTTAGTGTAGTGTAGCTAGGAAACTAGAATCTACTCAATTCCAGCCTGGCTCACAAGGACAGCACAGGTGCACAAAACTTTTGCAAATCTATACACTCTCTTACTTACGATACATAGTCGAGTAAAGATAAGTATGTCGAAAAGAAGGATAGCGAGTGGTACAAATGCGTTTCTAGTAAATCTGTATTTAGATAATCCATATACGAATTTAGTTTGATGCATAGTTTCACAAAGGACCAGTTTTTGCATCCACGTATCCAGGTAGGCAGGCAAGTAATGTCTGGTACAGTACTAAGACATTATTCTATCATACAGAGCTCGTCTACCTTGTTGTCTATTCTCCTAAAGTAATATCTCTCTGTCTTCATATATAAAAACTTGCATACGTGTATTGTACATGGCATCTTTTTACAGACAACCAAATAATATAATCTAGTTTACTTCAGTATTATAATATTTTGAGTATTCGGTTTTGTTATGTTCGTAGCATGAGTTTTTCGGTTCGGTGATCTTATCAAAGCCGGAGGAAGCTACTCTGTGCTACGTAAAGTAGTTATGCTTGTTCCTAGTTGAGATTAAAGAGTCATACATCTACTATACATACTTTTCCTAAGCCTAAATCCAACCCAACTATGTATGTGCATACACTTGTTCTTCGTGCCACAATATATTTCATCTATTTACAGATATATATAGTATTGTTAGTGTACTGTATATAACAAACCGTGCCAGAGCCAGAGCCAGAGTCAGGGCAAGTTGGTACATTACGTTACACAGTAATATTTAGTATGCTGACTGTATTGTGATTCAATAAACGTAAAGTCGCCCAGCCAGATCAGTGCCACTGGCGGTGGTTTGGTTGGTTTGGTTGCTCCTCTCGAATGCTTTCCCTTTTTGAGGCTATGGAATAAATGCTACACGGTAAGTATGAGTATGGGATGGGATGGAGCGGCCTGGTTTAGTTTCCTCTGGCCACATTGTGTAATAGTAAGTAGTAAGTACGTACTTGAGCAACTTTTCTGTTACATTACATTATGTTATGTTAGGAAAGGGAGGATAAGCACACTACACTTGTCTCAGTCTCAGGTTATGTGGATTTTCGCTAAATAGCATTTCCAGTGGATCTAATTTTCCAACTAGCTTCCCTTCCCTAGTTCCAATAATATCTTTTACCATTTACGATACAATATTCATGCATTACATAAATGCCTAACGTTAGCTAGCTTAGTAGAATGTAGGATGTAGCAGTGTGTAAAAGGACATTAAAATGTTGAACCAAGGTCAGTCTTAAAAGGCACTAGTAGTAGTGTGGCATGCTATGGTGAATAAATAGCCCAGTTCTCTTCTCTACCTTTCTATGAAAAGAATAATACAGATAGACGGATAAAATACAATAAAAGGCCCTATTTAGTCAAATAGAACTTCATATGCACAATGCACATATACAAATATATTTTTGAGCTATACTGTGCCCTAGCTTTTGTAACACTGCCCTTATATATGCACATTGTGCTTACATACAGATACGTCTGGAAAATTACTCAGCGTATTTCTTCATATATCGACACATCAGTTATACTTACATAGTAATAACTAAATGCTAAAGTGTACGGGTCGTATCGTATGTAGTAGCTGTATAAGTATTAATTAAGTATGTAAACCTACATTCATAAATATAGTACTATAGTAAGTATACGAATTATTGTTAGTTATGTATGTACTTAAGGTGGGGTGCTCTGCTTTTTGGGGAAAAATTGCAGGTCACCGGAGCGAATAAAATAAAAATGATAGACATGTTAAGAATCGCCATCTTTTTCTCTATGACTTATGGCTGCCCGTTTTGTGTAAAAACAATTCTGGTATCAACAGTTAATTTTTGAAAATGAGAAGTCTGGAATAGGGATTTACATGTAGATGGCACTTTGACCCTATTTTGTACTGCTTTTCGTTCCAAATATGCAGAAAAGGAAGGCCATAAGTCATAGAGAAAATTTTTCTCTTTTGAACAAGCTAACGCAAAGAACTGTACGTTTTGTCAAACTCTTTATTTTTTTCCCCAAAATTTCTTCGCTTTTTCCCACAAGAATAACACAGCGAGACAAAAAGATTTTCACGCGCGCCAAAAGATGAGGGTTGCGCACATCTCTCGTACTTTTGCCTACTTATTCAATTTTGTCTGTCTGGCTGGGTAACGTCCTATCTGAGTGAGCCATTTTCAAGTACATCTAGAGAATTTTATTTTTAAACCTCGCCACCCCACCTTAAGTGAGTTGAATAACAATATTGCTGAAGTATGGTCTTGTAATATTAATATTATTACATGAAGTGCAAACGTATACTGTTGTACTACTTACTAGCCGATAGAATCCTTAATTTAATTTCTGATTTCTAGTATATACCTACCTACTACCTACCTACTACTTGAGACGAGCGGGGGTATACTTAAGCATGAGGTTATGAATTTATGCAATGCGGATCTAGTTTATCGAACGATGCGCTGACGAAACCTATTGCGTTACAATTATTTCGGATTTATTAGTTACTTAATCCAGGATAATAAGGAAGATGATGATATCACTATTACGTAGTAATTGAATGATGATTATAATGAATCTGATACGTCTTCTGTGATCACAATAACAACGTAATTACGTCAGGTACTATTACATAAATGTAATAGTACAGATATGTACGCAGTAACCCATATAAGTAAATAGAAAGCTTTACTTTTACTGAAACGAAAGAAAGTAGGGATGCCCATAGATGTGAAGGAATATGTTAAGTAAAATAAGTTAGTATGTATTATGTTTTTGCTAAGTTGCGAAAAGACGTCATTCGATGTCTCGCTTGATGAAAATGCACCCACTAATCTAATTTGGAGAGAGTAAATAGTAATCATTAAGTACGCAGTTAGTTTGACTGGAGAGACATAATATTACAGTTTAGAATATAGTAGTACCTATCAATAGAGGAAGAGGGAAAACTTTGCATATAATATGTATTTCCTTTCTTTGCTTCCGAGAGTGTAAATATTCGGAGCTGGAAATTTTTAAGGGTCTGATGGAATGACGTATTTACTCTAGAAAATGAAGGGAAGTAAGTACATTGAAGAGATCTTATTGCAACGGTGTTTATTTGTCGGTATTGACGTTGTTCCGTTCTGACACTAATCTTTGGGAGTATTTGGATTTGGTTCGCTTCGACTAGATGTGACGTGTGGGTTTGTTTACGACCTGAATGAAATTGTTGATGTGGAGGATAAGGATCTACGTGTCTGGATTGGAGGAACTAAATAAAGTAAGTACCGTGGAATTGGATGAAGGATTTCTTCCCGTGATCGTAGTTACTTATACTTTGCTCTTGCTTACTTTTATACTTACAGCTGCAGACTTACAAAAAGTAGAAAACTGCTGAGGATGGGGAAGGATGGAAACTAAACCACAAGGAAATTACTACGACATGGAAACTAATAAGGTTAACTATCTATTAGCTCATGTTTCAAGTTAGAAGAGCTAATCCATTTTCTATATAATTGGAGTTTAGTTTCCAACATGAGCATGGAGAAAGAGTTGGAGAATTGGATTTCTAAATTTAATAGACGGGAATTTGAGTATGAAAATAAAAAGTGATACAATTTCCTGATATGCGAAATGTCTTGGCTTCTGCCTTGACTTTGGCTTCACCAGCTTTTCCGCTTTCAATCTTTCATTCTATATTATATTTCCAGCAATCCGAAAGAAAATGAAGTAAAAAGAATATTCTGAACCACACTTACTACTTTGCATACACAATTCAAAGTGAATAGCAGTGGAAATTCAGATTTTCTGATTCAGTTTCCTGCTACCCTGCTGCTGTGTGGCTGTGTACAGGGTGAGGAGGAAACGGGAGGCAAATGATATTTAATACTATTTCCTGCTATTGGATTTTGTAATACTAATGTTAACGATTACAATGTTAATCAGGTTCCGTTTTGGAGTCCCTTTAATTTAACAAAATTTAATTTATTGTTGCAGCCAAGTAATTTACATGCAGAGCCCCGATGAACTTTCAACACGGTCATTAACCTATCTGTACATCTGAATTGAGTTTTCTCCTTTCACGACAATATTTAATGTTATCGTAAGGTTTTTATGTTATATTACATAGTATTTAATAAAATTGTATCCCCTGACGGAGAAAGTTGTATAGTGTCTGGTGATTCACCCTGTAATATTTAAGTATTATGCACATTTTTCTAAGGATTGAATATACTTAGCTAGAGCAGACGTAATATTATGCACATAGGTACGCCACAGAAAGCGAACTGTGCCGTTCTGTGATTCACAGAAAAATGTTTCTAAGGAACGTCATGTCCTTCCTGTATATGACAAGTCGTCCATCTTTAAGTTGAACTGCTGTCAAGAAAAGCACTACTCTAGTCGAGTACCTACCAATTTCGAGTGAAAGTAAGAGAAAGAGAGAAAGAGGATTGATGGAAGTGAATTTCTATTTACCTGTTCCGTTTACGCATAGCTTCAGCATGGGGTGACTTGATGTACTCGTCGACAATCTGTTTCCAGCGTCTGCGACATAGCCAACCTCGAAAGAAGCTTTGAACCTTTTTGATCTTCTTCAAGTCCTCTGTCTCAAGAGAATGCCCCGTTGTTGCTCCACCGCCAAGTCTCCATTCCTTCTTTAGAGTGCACAGCTAGAGCGAACGGGGTTTGGCAAAAAACAATTACTGGTCTTTTGGAGTCTACTCATGCGAAACTACGCTTTGTGCATCATCCACCAATAAATAATTAAAATGTACATACAATCAACAACCAAATTACTAGGAAAAACCAATTCAGTACCAAAGTATTCGTTCAAATGCTCCTTTACTATGTATTGTAGTATTTTATAGTGTACTAAATACTTATACAGTTACAATGCATGTATAGCACTGCTAACTTAAGTGAAAAATTAAATGCATTAGTATTTTGGTATATAAAAATAAAATGTAGGCTTTACTGTACTGTGTTATTGTGTGGCAAAGCATTAATGCTAAAATATTGTCAAGGCATAGGTGCGTTCTTTTCCTTTGCTCTACAAAATTATAACATTCTTTTTGCATGTATGTAAGTATATCTAATGTGATGCTACTATTAAACTTTACGAGTAGTTATGTAGTGCTAATACCACTTTCCACATTAAATATAAATTACATATTTAAATCCACACAGTCAGTCACAATCATAGAAAAAGACACACAAGAGGATTACTAGTATTAAGTACAAATAGTAGTAAGTAGTGGGTAAATGGGTTTATAGTTTGTGCTCAAGTTTAGAGAAGAACATTACATACCAATAAATTATAATACTGCGAGGCCAGACCACCTGTAAGTACTAGTGGTATATAGTTTATGTATACAGGTGCTTTTAAGGTACTCAAACGTATTAGTACATTCTACAGATATAGTAAACTAAACTGAAAGAAAAGTTTTAAATGCAAAACTTTGACTAACCAGTTTTACTTAGTTAGCAGTCCAGGCCAGGCCAATAAAAAAGTTATGAATATCGATACTACAGTATGTACATACTAACAGTACACTATTTTATAACGAACAAACGAAGAAGTAAAAAGTTTAAATTCAAAAAACTATTGCCTACTAATAAGGTTTCCATTGCATTGCATTGCATCATCATAATACATTACTATACTGTTGCCAAAAATTGTTCTTTCCAACTTACCTCAGATCGTAATTTTTTAATTTCGGAAGCCAGCTGCTCACATTGTACCGTGTATTGCCATTTTGCCGTTTTCTCAGACTCAACAATCTAATTGCAAGGAAAATATTACGCAAGGGATCCTTTAATGTTGACTTTGACTTATCTTAAATGGATTTTTTAATCGAAAGAAGAGAAATTAAGTAAACTTAAAGTTTGAAACGAAGGATTAGTGTTAGCATTGAATTAGGAGCAAGTGTACATAGTAAAGATAGGATTCTTTAGCTAAATACTTGTCTATATGTACCATAAATACATAAATACATATAGTTTGTGGAAATGACTTGAGAAAGGATTCTTGAAATTGTATAGGAACATTGCTGCATGTTGTAGTATTGCATAATATGTATTAAGATGATATTTTCTTGCCTGTAAAAGATGCAAATACTTTTGTTCCAGCTCTTCTTTTTGAAGTAAAAGTTTGTTGAAGCTGTTGTAAAAAATTCAAACTCATATTAATTCACCGCACGATTCTTGTACATTTACTAGAAAAGCGTAACAAAATATGCGACCATTTTTTCTCGCAAGGAGAATCTCCTATTTATCCTTCCTTCCTTCATGAAATAAAGATTCTCTCATTTTTCAGACCTATTCGTATAGGTTATCGTGGAAGAAAAAGGTCAAAATCTTTATATTTTAAATTCAGATGCAGTTTTTCTCGGTTGTATTATGAATCAAGGACTTGTGAGAGGAGCTACTTAGAAAAAACTTTCTAGCATGATCTACTTCACTATGTACATACATAAAGTACATACAATCTAACTTTACAAATACATAAGACATCCACTTACTTGTATTATACGAGTAAATAGGTAACTATAAGTTATAACATAACTAAACTTAAGTCTGGCTGTCTTTCTTTTAGTAACTTTAACTATGTCCTAGGCAATAGATCTGCCAGAAGGAAAGATCTTCTGTTTTCCTAATACTTCAGTTTCAGTAATATATGTTTATACCAACCAAGTATTTAAATACAAATATATTATCCTTTCCTATTTACTATACCTGCCTAAGATTATCATAAGGGTAACATGCCACACATTTTACAAATTATTATTGCTAAGTACACACTACAGTCCATAATGATTTTTTCTGAGGAAAAATGACTTAATAAATGATCTGTAGAAACTTGAGACAGTTTTCTGTCAAAATACTAGAATTGGCTGCATGATCTTATTGCCCATAGGGTTTCTTTGTCTTTGACACTTAGTGCCATGTATGCACTTGTTATTAGTGCTGGAAGATAGCAAAACTTGACTTGACTCAAAAAGAGTAAGCTATTGCTATGTAAGTACAGTAGTATTGCAGAAATCTAGTCGTAGTAAGCAAACTACACAGAAGACATGGCAAGGCAAGCGAATTTTACGGTGTGCTTAATATGTAGTAGTTCCTCACTAGAAGTATAGAGATATCTGTTGTGTTCTGTACGTACCTTGCTGTGCGAATGGCATCGATCCAGGCTTTGCAGTCAGACTCGGAGTCAGCACGCAGCTCATAATGTCGCAAGTTTTCCCGGCGGTACGTGATCCCAAAAGAGTACTGCATCCAAAAAATTTAATTAGGAGCCCGTGGCTTACAATAGCAAACCAAACCATTACTAACCACATACTACATACTACATACATGCAACCCATGTAGTAGCCACGCCATACCACTATTATATTTTAGTTTTAGTTCAGTTCAGCGCACTTATTACTCCATACAACCAGCCGAGCCATACATACATAAACCATTCATGTGTGCATATGTGTGAGTGTGTCTATTATTATTGTAGGGAGAATAGACTGACTTTCACTTCACTTGACTAGGGAGTGAATGACTGCGCCGAACAAACCACCAACCTCTCAATTAGTTAGCTATCACATAATTAGACCCTGTAGTGGATTGGGTAATGTGACTAAGCACTAATACTAACACCCAGCCAAATCTAAAAACACACACACTCCCATTTAAATTCTTGACTAATTGTTCCTTGCAATTTATGACTCGTCCTTCTTTCACATAGACAGTCCAGACATCCTTAGCTAATTTGTTTGTCCACATTCCCTTCTCAATCTCAGTCACAATCAATCACTAAGCAGTAGGGAAAGGGGTAAAGATAAAAAATCCAGTTAAGTAATGCATCGTGTACTTGTAGCTGTACAATTAATTTATTTACTATTAATTACTAAGCGCATAAACATAAACTACTTGTGTTATATTGTACTGAATGTATATTCCCATAAAGGTTTGCTAACTAGGTAGGTATTTAGGTATGTGCTACATTTACATACCCAGGTGCAGGAGACAGTAGTTACATAGATAATAGTAACCTCATTTATTCACTACATTCATTCTCTTGTTTAATTCTTATTGCTTCTACACACGCTAATATAAAAGCCACATTGTAACACAAATGTCTACTAGTAGTATAGTATTTAGTATCTAGTACATAAAACCAGTGTCGTTTATTGTCATTGCTAAATAACTGGACTTGTCTGTTGAATAGCCTTCTTGCTTTGCTTTGGTTTTCTTTAGCATTTGCCGACAGAGTCAGTCAACAAGTGCCTGGCTTGGCTTGAGTTGACCTAACTGATGTGATCAAAAGTGTGTATGTTATGTAGTATGTGGGAGTAGGAGCAACTGAAACCCAATTCCCATTGTCTGTCAGTTGAGTTGAGTTGGGTATCGTGTAGCTAACATTATTTGCACAGCTGTGATAAGACACACTCTCGAATAGAGATAGATAGAAGGAATGATAATGAATATTATGACAGGATGAATGATGAAACAATCTAAGGAAATGGGTCGACTATTAGTCGGTTTTGTGGTTATTGTGCTCCTTCTAATGGTCATCACCATAAATAACCGCTAAGCAATAGGATCCCATCCATTTTTCCCATCCTTTAAGTTTTGCAACTTTTCTCAGCACGCCTTGTGTCTGTTGTGGTGCTGTGCTGTGGTGTGCATGGACCTAGATATTCAAGAACTAGTATTGTATTTTGAGCATGTGTGAAAGCGATAAGTAAACTAAAGTGAGAAAGTCTAAGGGAACTTAGAGTGAAAGTTTTCCCAACATAAAAATGAAAGGTAGGTTAGGTTGTTGTATTTCTACTATGTATGTACACTATTTTCAATATATAATAAGTATCAACTTCAACTCTCTAAACGACTATATCCACCCATGCACACAACGAAGGAGACTATGAAAAATATCAACACTAAAGGAAATGTCTACAATAATGTAACTACGTGTATTAGAGTATTTGTATGCACTTTGTGAAAGTACCTACGCTAAATGTGTTTCAAACGCAATCTAACAAAGTAGGTTCTGACACTAGTAGAAAGTAAAGAAACACTTAAGTAGAAAGAAATAGAACCAACATGTTGCCTCGATTCAATTGAAGTGGTCATTGTTGTTAGTTTGGCTTGGCAGACTGAACAGAATTGAATAATGCCTAACAAACAGGTAGGAAGGGTTGGGTTTGGTTTGGATTTGGATTTGGATTGGATACATATGTCAAATGGGGCATTTCCAAAATTAACTTGTTTGCTCATCTAACCTGTAATATTACATGGTAATTTAGTATCTCTATATATGACTTTATTTTAAAGATGATTCATTTTGACAAATATTTAAAAAACTATGCATAAGTATGAATGTTACATAAATATTAACTGAATTGATGTACGTGTGCAAGTAATCTTGTTCAAGAGTAATATTTTATAGCACGGAGAAAGTCTCTAAGAGTAACCGGGTAATGGTTGCTGTACTGTAGTTTACTTATCTCTTATTTTTCAAGGACTAGGATTGGGGATTCTCAGGAAAGCAATCACGAAAGGAAAGAGAACTGCAAACATAGTAATCCTTTTCATACCTGTGAAGACAAACACAAGTGTTTTCTAATTATCCCCTCAGTGAGATTACTTTCCACATATTTACACACTGCATCCTGCATCTTACGGTAGAAACAGCGTATGACCTACATATTGTAGATCTGAACACTTGCTTATAGCAAGCTATGTAGACTTTTTAGAATTTTTGCCTACAACATTCATACCCATACCTGGTCAACTCTGGCTAGTGTAAATACAATATATTACAAATGGAAGTGCCTAAACTCCCCTGGGCCACAAAGGTACTGATAAACTCCAGTTATAAACTAGGTACATGTACAGCGAGACAAGGCTTTATTGTTGTGTGCCTAAGTAGGCTGTATATTTATAGTCTTGTGACAAAATACAACATTTGCAGCTTTATGGCCCTCTCTGTCCCTCTTTTTGTAGTGTAGGAGAAAATTGGTTAAGGAATTCAAATCCAAGTCTATGTTCCCCTGGTCACTCATTGACATTCACCTTCTTAGCTCTTATTTTTTGTGCCATTAGATTACAATACACGATTTTTCTCAACCATTTTGATTTTGATAGAGTTATCTAATGTACAGGTAGTATAGAGTTATCTAATACTTATGTAGTATATACGTGAAAGAAAGCGGAAATAAACATTAAGAGAATGTACCTGTAATAAATAGCTCTTAGTATTCCTGTAAGGTTCTCTTTAGTCAGGCCAAAGATATTTTAAGTAGGGTAAAGAAACTAAACTTATCCACTTATCCACGTACGTGCACTTATACTGAAATTCTGATCATTCTAAAGAATTACACTTGCACTACAGGGCAAGGATAAGGATGGGCTACTTTCTGTTATACATTTAAGCGAAAGTAAGGAGCTCCTGTCCTAAAATTTTACTTACATTTATCATATCGAGAAATCTTTTATAAGACCACTTTAATAATAATTGCGTAATATTAAAGCAGGAGTAGCGTAGGTATAATATTCATACAGAAACAGTGACTACTCCTTGTTGTAGTATTTTAAAGTGTTTTGAATTCAAAATCAGTTTTCAACTTAAATGCAAACATTTGCTAATTGTATTTTAGACTTTCACCGAGGAGACAATTTCAACATAACCAAACCAAGACCACAAGTTTGAAACTGTATAAAGTAAATATGAGGTACGGGGGAATGTAAGTAAATGAAAAGTAGTTGAGTAGATATTAATGATATGGGTTGCCTGGATGTATTGTGTGTGGGTTTTGCTTGTTGTTTGTTCTAAGCATGCATACATATGTTACGTTACATTAAGATTATTACTTAGAGTTAATTCCCTCATATACTGTACATGTGTCTCTGCTACTAAATACCTACTACGTACATGTTTGATATTTTAAACAAGTGGAAGTGCTTTACTTATGCATACACAGTTAGTAACTAGTAGATGTTAAAAGAATGTTTCTGTGGCACGTCTCTCTAACACTTATTAGCTGGAATTAAATTACAAGACGGAGCATATTCCATTAATGCAATTTGCATATTTTACACAGAATATTCATGTAAGATGGACCTCATTTTATATAATAGGGCTTTAGGCCCAAAATGTTATGGCAATCAACGTCTACTTTATACTACACACATACAGTGGCTGGCTTTTCTATGCACTAACATTTTCACAGATCATAAGTGATTCTATACAGGTTCCCTGTCTACAGCCCACCTGCTCCTTTTACTCTCCAATTCTCTGAAGTTCAGTTCAGTCTCTTATGGTTCCGGACTCAACTCAACTCTTTGTGCATCTTTATCCTTAGAATGAAATACATTATTTACCACTACATACTTTATTATGAAAAATTAATGAGTAATGCACAGTTCCATGCAGGGTTGCAGAAAACCCGGGTTTTTTGCAATAAAACCCACGAGCCAGGTTTTTATTTTTAAAAAAACCCGGGGTATTAGGATTTAGTGATTCTATACCTATACATGAAATGTACCAATAATGTACACATAAATGTTTATATTGTGAATCCTGTTGATGTTTTATTTTTGCATTTTGGTTGTTTCAAAATTAAGAACGAGATAAAATATTAAAAAATATTTTAGTACTGTATTTAGTTAGTACTAACTAGATAGTAGCAGTTATATGTAACAACAGTACCTACAATTACATGCATAATTGATCTGACAGCTGTTAAATTAATTCACAACATTAGATGAACTTGTTTGATATATTGAATACCAGCTGTCGTAGCGTAAAACCCATATCCCCGGGTTTTCTACGTTTTGTAAGTTGGGTTTTTTTGTAAAAACAACCCAAAAAACCCCTACCCATAAAAAATCCATCCCACAACCCTGGTTTCATGTAATGAACCTTTCATTCTGAATATTATCATTTCTCTTTAGTCGGAAACGTTGTACTTCTACATTATTTAGTAGTATTTAGCACAGCAGCACACTCGCTACAAATGTTATCAAGGTAAATGGCCATTTGCGTTTGAAGTGAATAATTTCCACTTTGCACAATGGTGCTCTACTTGATCACGGTAAGGGAAGCTACAAACGCAACTGTGTGCTCTATATTAATGGAAATGATACGTTTAAATATTACTTAGCCTATTTTATAATCTTAGTTTAATAATTTTAATGAGTACAGTAGTGTAGTTGTTACCTTATTATGTACAATAATACAACAACTAGGTCTGACTGTCTGACCCTGTGGTAATCTCGACAACGCCAACATTATTATTTCCGGTAAACATAAATCGCATTAAAAAATTCATTCGTCAGGACTCAGGTCCTTGTATTGATTGCAAACAGTTTATGTAACGTTAAATGCCAACTTAACTTTAAATGTCCATGCATTGTAGTGTCCTAAAGTTAATAACTACTCAGCGTATAGTAAATAGTGCCAACCCTAAGAGTTTTTGCTTTCTCCACAGAATTTCAATGTAGAACACATAGGATTTGACCTTTTCACCTAACTACATTTAGGCGACGGTATGTAAAATAGATCATCACATGAGCATATTTTTTAGGTCTCTAAGAGTACTCTAAAGATTACTGTCAAGAATTAATTATAGTGTTATACCATATCACTTTATTTATAGTGTATTAGTGTTATATAGAATAGTATACTGGCTATAAAGATCAAAATATCAAGACAGGGAATTTATTTAAAGGGTGTTTAAAAAGTATTCACAGTAAACTTAGTGTTAGAACAATTATAAAGAGGCAATGCTTTGCTATTACACAAACAGGTATATTGAAAGGTTGGCAGAAACTTTGTCAGTCAGTTCATTCTCAAACGTTCTTAATTATTATACGTAGTATGTATTGTTGTTTTACAAAAATATTCCATAACTAATGATTTTAATTGATTACATATTAAATAGTTTCTCACATGTTTTTCCTTTAAAATGAGTCGCTCGCAGTAGCATCCTTCAAGAAGTATTACTCCAGATGGTCGCACTCCGGCTTCAGTCTCAAAGTAGAACAGCAGATTCTGTTTGGTAAAATAAAAGAGATGAAGGTGTAGTAATTAAATGAGTCCTACTCGTTGTGATATTTATTTGTGCTTGTACGTAGTATTTAGCTATTTTTCTGAGTGGGCTCTGCTGTACATATAAAATCCAGATGTCTACTACCTACATGAAACAAACAGCCACATTCATCAACTCATTTAACTTGACTTTAGTGCATAACATGATACTTCTTTTATGTAAAGTGATTTAATGGAGAGAATGTAGCTATTGAATCTCCTCATCCTTACATTTCACAGCAAACAAAAAGATCAACAATTCTATTCAACATTTAAACAAATGAAATTGTGCTGAGAGGAGAAAGTCAAGTGAAGTGAAGTTAAGTAAAGTGAAACCTTTCGAGCTAGAATATAGCAGACACATACATATATATAACGCATAGATCACGTCAGTTAGTTTGTTATGTTATGCAAATAGTAGTAGTTCAAACAAAAAGCAAATATTGGAATGCTACATAGTAGTAGCCAAGGCAAGCCAAGCCAAGCCACTTTCACTCCCAGCTACTAAAAGAGATTTCCGTTTGAATAGAACAGAGACAGAAAGTAAAAAAGAGAAAGTACAGTAGATGAGCTATCCATTTGTTATTATTTAAAACGGGTTCTTGCAACACCCCAAGTCTCTTTCCCATTACTACTAAATAACTAAAACCTTTTCAACGAACTACATTTGTCCAATTTTCTTTCAACTTTCATTGCTAGCTGTGGACATAGGAGTGGAGTAAGCCGTCATGTCTGTTATGTTGTGAGTTGATTTTGATGTTGATGGGAGGTTGACTGGCTTGGTATGGCATGGCGTGGACTACTTAATGCATTTGTATTTAAGTGAAGTCTTAGTCTTAGTCTAGCTCTTAGTTTGATATCCTACTGTTGGACTTGGACTTTATTCCTTAGCTCTTTCCCTTTTGAAACTTTCACTTCATTACTATTACATAAGAAACTCGCCAATCCTCAAGAGTTCTCGTGTCTTTTTACCTTTACTTACTTCACTACGATGATAATGTAGTTGTAGCTGGTAGGGTATCACTAATGAATAAATAAACACTCCAATTCAATTCAATGAGCATTTACCTAGATTGCTTTACGTGTACTGCCTAATGTGTTGTGGAAACCTAACAGCTTAGCCAAGTCTGCTTTCCTAAGCATACACACAATGTAAAAATCTGACAATCAATATCAATCAAAAGTGGGGAAAGAGAATGGCTGAAGTGATGTGATGAGTTAGCGAATAAATTAAAATATAAACCTACTTTAAAGAGAAAATAGAGCATTTTCGCTATATTTTCATAATGTAATCTACTCAGAGCTAGTGTTACCTATTATCATAATTATAGGCTATTTTCTCCATATATTTAGTATCATTTTATCTATCTTAACCTGCATAAATAAATAAAGCATAGAAATTGGTAGACTGGCGTTTTGTTATGGTTTTAGATTATATTATAGTGGTGCCAGAAAAGGAAGATAACGAAGTTAGTCGGATCCTTCCCTTTCCCTCTGATATTGTCGGATTCGGTTATTCCTTCTCTTCTCTCCCTTCCTTTGCCTTTTGCTCCGAATATAGTAGCCTATAGAACTATGCAGCTCTTATACAGACACTACATCTCCAGCACAATGTCTCCCTAACAGCTGATGTGATTCTAAGTAAATAAATTGATTATGAGAAGAGGTTAATGCAGCAAAATCGACGTGGGTGGTACAAAATCATAATAATCAAATGAGATGCATAGTTACATCCTATTATTTTACTAACGCCTATATCTGTATAATGTATGGATGAATCCTTGTCTAATAATATACCTTGCTGGAAGCAAATAACCACCAGGATCCGTAATACTAACCTAGCCGCAGTGTAAGGCGAACTAAAAATACGCTTTCTCTTGTATATTAACCAAATTACTGATAACGATAAGCAAGACTAACCCAAACCATGCACTTTAAATACTACGGCTACTTACACCTATATTCAAGTATATTGTATGCACAAGGATGTATGGTACCCTATAATAAAGGGCTTAATTATAATCTTAACCACATGTCGCCCTTCAATTCTCATGCCAAGATTCGTGGTGAAAGTTAAGGACGTATAGGTAATTGCAATGACAGATTTTGTCATTTATTTTATTAGTACGGAGGATAAAGTTGAATGGAAGTGGCTGTAATGCCAGAAAGGAGACCGCAATGCATTCCACAACAAATTACTACTATACTTACTACCGACCCGCCCACATCAGGTGTACTCATGATCTTGCACGCTTAATCATTTCCGTCAACAAATCCATTACCTCGCAAACATCTTTCTCTCTAATAATAAATGACCTAGTTATATCCTTATACTGTATTAAGCTTAAGTATATTTATTACTAGGAAATTAATATTATTTCTAATTTTTGTCTATCATATATACATATACTTTAGTATACTTACTATTTACTATTGTACTGGTGTACTTAGTTGAAAGGTTGACTTTTTAAGTATGAATACTCAAAATTGTTAAGGCTCCATAATAATGCTTACAAAATTTACACAAGTGAAAAAGAAAAGTAATAAATTATTTACCTGGAACAAAATGAAATATCTTCTCGTCCACTTGGCAGCACCATTAGATTTTTTGTAAAGAAATCCAGCCAGTACATGATCGAATCTCGCTTTTTCGGCCAGCATTAATATCTGCGAGTCGTTGATTCTAATTGAGCGTTGCATTTTAGGGGACAGCATGTTGTTCATTTTGACTATTAAGTTAGCCAAATCAGGTACACTTCACAACTGACTTTCACTCTACTTTCACCCTGTACTAAATATATTTTAATGGAGAAATAGTCTTCATAATCTTTATTAGCAATGCTAATAGTCCACCTACAGCCAATAGCTACTAATAGTATCTGTTAACTTATTAGAATTATTTATAGAATTTTCGTGTGTGAAATTAAATAGGTTAGAGATACAATTGTATAACGCGTGCATATTTTAATCTTTCCCAGTTCTGATCTTGGCTTCAATAAATCCTCTACTACATAACTGAAATTGTGTAGTCAATCCACAGAAGATAAAACGAACACAAATATATGTAGGTATCTGGCCTGGCTCTCCAGAATTAATATACGTGTATCAGATCAGGAATCTACTTTGGTAACAGTTCCACTCTGCACTGATGATGTGTATATGATGTGATGACGGGTAATAATATATTTACAATGGAATGCTTTCTCTTTGTATTTATATCTTTGTATCGTGCTACCTTATTATTATATGTATATAGTATTATTTCGAATTTGGAGTTATGAGGAGCAGATTGGGAGAGCAGAGAGCGAGCGAGAAAGAGGAGCGATTGCCGTGAAGCTGTCAGAGAGAATGCAGGTGAGAGTTTGCTTGCGTGTAAATATATACATTGTACTCTAGTAGTAGTAGCTAGCCGTAGTAAAAGTAACCAACTCTGTTCGCTTTCTTTCTGGTTCTGGTTGCGCTAGTGTAGTGTGTAGTGTAGAATGTAGAATTCTCGCTCCAGCCAGCCTTCTCCCCAACTTTTCTGCAAACTCAACTCAAAATACAAATGTACCTCACTCACTCACTCACTTACTCACATTAGAATCAGAAGCGAGCGAGCACTTTCGGAACATGCTTACTTACTCTATTCTACTATTGTTTGCAACCCACTGCCACTATGTACGTAGTAATACCGTTGTACTATGTATGTGTACTGTAATTTGACGTCTCTGACTGACTGGGCTAAGGAAATGGGTAGCAATGCATAAATACATGGGACTGCTGCGAAAATCGAAATGAATTCCCTTTACTTTTACTTACTTACTTTAGTTACTATCTTATCGCAACAAAAGCTGTCAATCTTCTATACGTACACTACATACTACTCCAACTGTAGTTACTATGCACATGTAAATCCAATACAATACATACAATGCAATAAAGATGAAAGAGAGAGATGTAGGCGCTTTTACTTGTATCCTTCGTATGCATAAATATAAGAAGCGTACATCTTTCTTTACTTTCGGCTACAACATTGCTTTCTTATTGTGTATTGTATTGTGGTCTGGCCTAGTCTAGCCTGTGTCTACATTCTCTTCTTTAGAACGTCTACATATGCACACTGTTACATTTTCTACGTAGTCTAATATACATAAGTTATATAATTTACTTTCACTGAACTGAACTGGCTTTCTCCTCTCTTCTCCTTTATGTACACAAATAACTTGCATACGTATGTAGATGTAGATCTATCTCTATGTAAGTAGCAATAGCAAAGCAGAGCACAACATAAAGAAGAGGAGATTTATTAGCAAAAGATATTCGCGTACTTAGGCTATTTAATAGTTAACTCTAACTTTTTTTTCACAGAAGCAGCGCATATCATTCGCATTAAAAATTCGAATACTTACTTGTAGTATGTACAGTAATGCACTATCAAACTAGAAATTCTATTATATATTTATCTCCAGTTGTAGATTTCTTTCTAGTTAATTTAAGCTTTTCTTGGAATCTCCATGAAAGAAGGAGAAACCAAACCAATGCAATGCTAGCAAAGCAAAACCAAAAAAGAATTTCCTTACTAGCGAGAAACATAATATATTTACATGGATTGTTGGAGTCTGGTATGGTATATCTGTGCACAGCTTGGTAGATCAATTCAATACATAGTTGTAGTATAACTATGTTATATGATTTAAGCTGCATTTTACGTATAGATGGTATGTTACGTAAGTAGAAAGGCGAGCGATTGCGAGTTTGGCCCGACAAGAACAAGCTACCGTTCTCAATCCTACTTTCACAAAAGAAAGTCAACTTTCCTGCTTATGTATCTACATCTATAACTATGGCAGATAGCACTTGACTTGACTTAGCTATCCTTAGAACTCTATTATATCTAATATATTGCCATCGCAGTATATGTAAGCAGATATATACTCTTAGGTATGTGCTTATGCTTAGCGAATAGCATTACCGCACAAACTCTGCAAATCCAGACGAGACCACACCAGACTGACTGGAGCAGAGCAAGAGAAATGTAGCGTAGAGTATGCAGTCAACGTTCTCCATTCCATTTCTCCTACTTCCAAGTAAGTAAGTAGTAAGAGTAAAAGTAAGAATACTCTATTTCAAAGTCTTATGTAACACATAGTTTGTCAGTACATGCCAGGCGTATATCACCAACGTAAACGATATCGTCTACTCTGTGTTTCTCCTTTTTACGACAAACTATCCGAACTAGGTTTCAAATACACTCGTACTTACAGGGTTGCTCTAAATTACTAAAAGTAGGGAAATCTCATTATGTCTGTGTTTTTACACAAACCTTAGTTATGCTAATTAGCAGCAGAAACGAAAGTTAATTTTGAATTCCTATAACTATTTACTTACTAAACAAAATTTTAAATTGGAATTCTCAATAGTTTATTCTGTTTACGTATTGTACCTTTATCTCCAATCCCAACTATACTAGATTTTAAGCAAAACACAAAATGCTATAAATGTTAAGTTATCCTAAAATTTGATAAGAACAGAACATCATACTCATAAACTCATCTACAATTTGATCTCAATGATTTTATACCAGAATAAATTTAAAGGAAAGCATATTATGTAGGTATCTGGATCTATTTACCCTGTATTTCTAAAGTGTGTACATGTAAGTATGTACATTTGTATCGCTTAGTTAGGATGCTAACACTTATTTCTGTTTAGGGAGTAAGTTCACTCTAGTCCGGACTAGTTCAGACTGTGCGGTTTGATTTTCATCTTCTGTAGTGTGTATGAGAAGCGAGAGGATAACACTTATCGTTAGTAGTGTATATTTGCTATCTAGTTAATATTCGGAGCAATCAGTAGCATTAGATACTATTATTTTGTAAGCATAGCATCATATCATCGTAGTTGCAGTTGGTTGGAGTTGCATATCTGTAGCAGTAGTATCCTCATGCATATTTAAGTAGTAGGTGAACTTGATCTAAGGATTTTCTAAACTCGCCTTTCTCTATTTACTTTCTCTGTTTGCTTTCACATACCTAATTGATTTTGCCGTTTGAAAAATTCTCATCTAGTTAACTTAAGTATTACGTGTATCTGTAGCTAGCGAGTGCATTAATATCACCTTACTTATCGTTAACAAGGAAAGGAAAGTATTTTGTCAAAGTCTTTGTGTAGGTACATATGTAGCTATACATATTCAAGCCTCAATCTACATATAAGCATATCAAATCAACTTTCACAGTTATAGATTCAGTATAAAGAGAAGTTATTCAAATGCAAATTAGTATCATTGCATTGAAAAGATGAAATAGGTATTTAAATTGAAAAAACGGTTGACTAGACACGATGAGCAGAGTCCTTAACTCTTTATGTACATATTTATTGCCCAGAGCATTCCTCTTTTGTACAACTGTAGAAAAATAGTTAGGTACGGAAATAATTTTAAAGGAAGCTGGTTAGGAAGTGCACTACAATATCGTTTGACATGTTATACTATCTTTATACATAGTCCTACTTACCTATATATAAGTAAGTAGTTCGTAACTATGTTTCCTATATATATTTAAGTAAACTAAAAGGATGACAACCAGTTGCTCTTCCTCATCGATCCTCCTCTTTTTTTGGTTCACTTCAGTTTTCGGCGCAGGTCGTATGGCATGCATGAGGTTTTACTTAAGCTAACTTCAACCTTACTAACTTTCTGTCTGTCTCTAGTCTATCTCCTTCTTTTATATAGTTATTATACTTAATATTGTATTATAGTATGAATATAATGTATCTATAGTATATTTTTACTAGTACTTACTATAATGTAATATCCTTATACTTACATAATAAGTAATAATACTAGTGTATTCTATGATGCAAGTATAAAGGAGTCAAGTCTGGACTGGAGTGAAAAGACTTCCTTTGTTGGCCTTGCAGTAGAATGGTACCCATTTCTTACGTTTAGTCCCATAGCACTATATACATAGGGAATTGTGATTGTGGAATTGTAGACGGAGAAGGTCCGACATCGAACTGGGTGAGTGTACAGTAAGAGTACTATTTTAAGTAGTCAATAGGAAATTTAAGGCTGTGTACCATTTCAGTTTGAATTCTCCGGATGTGACAACGAGGTAGCGTCGACTCGAGCCTTTATGCTAGTTTGGCCTGGTTCTTCGGTGCCTTTGGTTTTCCTTGACTTCCCATGGCTACTACTTACTATAGTATGTACATTAGTGTGCTGTACCAAAGTTGAAATGGAAAATCAGAACTGGAAGAGTTTAGTTGAGTTCTCTACATGGTTCGCTAAGGTTCTGAGGAGGAATCATATAATAGTCATAGTAATAATAATGGTTCTGTTCACTGAGCGAAAGTAAAGTAGTCTGATAGATGATTGGGATTGTATTGTAGCGTGAGAGTCTATTCAACTCACAATCGTCCACGTCCAAAGTGAAGAATAGCACAACCTGCATGAATGCCGAACAAAACATAACAGACAAGAATGCCCTTTCCATGCTTTCTCTACAGACTTATATGTATACTATATTAGACTTCACTACCTTTACCCTTAAGTACTATAGTACTATAGCAAGTATACTTATAAATATATATCTGCAAGTAGGTAGGTACACATTAGAGTCACCGTTCCCTGAAATATCCATATCTTTCTAGAAGATAGTCTCAGGGCAGGGCAAGACATGGCATGGCTTCCTATGGCTAAAACACGACAAGACAACACAAGACAGTTTACTTACCATAGTAATAACAGAATAGAAGAAGCTCCCACTTTCAATTTGAGATCCAGCCAGACTCAAAACAACTTTCTCTGATTTTCTCCCATGCAAGATGAAAACACTACTACACTACAATACACCACATTACGAAACAAGTCCAAAGCATCACATTCAGATTCACAATCGACAATAAACAGGCCAAATTTTAAGCTCGTCTTTAGCCTACTCTTCTCTAGCTCTGCAGTACGTAGTATACCCCTTTATATCTCTAGCTCAGTGTAAAAGCTAACGAAACTCGAAGTTTATAGTTTCTATCTGCAATTCGAGCCAAGAAAGGCATGCTAAGGCTTAGTTAAGCAAAATCTCATTCTAATCTTTTTCCCATATAACAAACATTACATACTACAATATACTTCCACCCATTTCCACTTACACGCTTCTTAGGGCCTACGCAAAAGAAAGGATATATTTGGCCAGAAAGTTATGTCATATGTACTTACATGGTAACAGTTAAAGCTTAATCGCATAAACACAGTGTTGATAACGCTCTACAAAGATTTTGCGAAAATTATTTGCTGTTTTACAATTCTCGATTCACTATTTACAAAATCTGTGTGGTATATGTATCTTTGGCTTGTTAGCTTATTATTACGACTAAAACAGTAATCTCTATATATGATGTACGTGTCAATATGAATGCACCTTCCTTGCAAATATTTGTATAAAAGTTCTATTAAAATACGTGGTACTTAAAAAATGATTCAAAAATTCGCCCCGAGGGCAGTACATCTATATGGCACACATTAGTAAATTTTGATTTTTAGCAATCAATAGGTTTGAACAATATCTATGTTTTGACTTGACTTATCTATCCATTTAGGTATTGCACAGCCACGGATACTTATCCCTTTTATAAATGTTTGCGTAAGATTTGAAGACCAAAATAACTATTTAAGTAAGACTTTCTCCAGAATAAAGTTCATGGGAATGGTATGATGTTTAGTGCAATCAGTCCGAGTGCGTTCAATAATAAGCTCAGCTTAGCTTTAACATTACGAAATTCAGCTTTCGGTTTCCACTAAATCCTTTTTCATTTTTGCTTTGATCTGGTTCAGGTCTGTTGGCTTACAAAACCAATGTAAATAGGTTTACTATACTCTTTCATAATGGAGAACTGTTATTTCATTTTATTCTCTTCACTTACACTCATACTCATCTCCGAATATGTACATAGAATTATTGAAATCTAAGCTACATACTTATTTATGGGGATAGCCCGGTAGGTATATATACAGTAATTAGGTAATAAATATTTACAAATATGTACAAGTCTTGAAAGGTAAGGTCTTGGTAATTAGAATATGTAGTTAAGTAAAGATGTTAATTTTTACTGATAAGATATAGAACATTAAAAAGTTAAGGTCTGCGGTTCCCACTGGAACTGCATCGGCTACATTGGCCACTAGGCCAAAGCAGACCAGTATCATTTCAATGTTCTGTTGAGGGATATAGTATTCTTAAGAGAAGAAATCTTCCCTCTCTCACTCACTCAATTAGTTATTTCATATACAGAGCGAAAATCACAAACATTTATATACTTTTATTTGGACAAAAATGTCGTATGTACTTGTAATGTTGCAATTATATGTAACTAGTCAAATGCATGTATACTATATGTGATAATGTGTATGATACAAACTCCACATACAACCACAAAGCAGCTGTGGCTGGGAATCGTGGTAGTGAAAGTGCAATTCAAGTTGGGTAAAGGGCGCCCGCGGGGAAAGTATGACATGGAATTAAAATGTTGCGAGCAACAAAGAGCTACACTTACGGGCTTCTTATCAGCAGTTAGAAGTTGAAATGAAATGAGAGAGCCCTATTTAGGACGCTCTGGATTTTAATATTCGGGCTCCAAGGCTTGATCTGTCCTTTAGAAGCAACAGCAAACTTTACTTAAATTTTCAAATTTACAATTCATTGTATATATTTTATAGTAATTTATTTTAAATAAGGAAGGAAGATCTCCATATTTAATCCTATTTGAGAGAGCTATTGCAATTAATATTAATTCATCGTTGCATAAAGTGGCATTCTTACTGAAAAGTAAAACAGCTATTAGTAGTAAATGGTGTACTTATAGCACTTTTTATAGGAAATTGAAGATTTTCTGCGAATTTCTGGGTTTTTCTGTGATTATATATGTAGCAAGATTTCCTAAAACGTAAGAGGCACTCCATATTTTGCTACTCTGTAGTAACTAATAATAAATATAAATAAATAAGGGGAATCGAGTTTTATATGACTTTTAGTAGCTACCATGCGTAAAGGGTAAAAATATTGCAGACTATGTAAATTTTATGAGGTTTTGTTTAGCATAGTAAGTACACTATATAATAGTCTTGCCTGCTTCGGATTTTCGTATGTGATTGAGTATAACAGCAGAAACTACTTGTGAGAGATCTTTGTCTGTAAGCTTTGCTTTAGTTGCTTTGCCTTGCCTTTTGGTCTCTTTTATGCGCTTACTCTAGAACTCCAGCTTTTAAGAGCTTATCCCTTGGCAAACTTTCCACTCGACTCTACAAAAACTGTTTGTGTACCAGAAGTATCTGCCTGTTCTACAGATAGTATTATGTAGTAATAGTAATAGTTCGTAGTATTCTGTATTTATGTACATATTACATATGAGCGTGTAGCGTAGCAGCAGTAGCGGGTCTTTTTTTGGCTCCGACTTTCTATGACGTAAACATCAAATCAGTAAGCTGTGACCGAGTGCTCTACTGTATGTGAAGTCTAGAATCTGGAATATTATTCTTTCACTACCATATCATATCAATATCACTAAGCTACATATCATTGCATCTATTATCGCTGTTTTACTGCAGTAGTAACACAATACATAAACAAATAGCGATACATGATAGACAATTTCGCGCAGCACTATCATACGTATTATTTTAGTTAATATAAATACTTGTATCTTTTACTGGGTATTCTTTACCTCATTGTTTAGTACCAGTTAGGAATGAAATAGAAACGTAAAAAATCGATTTATATTATATGAACTACATAATGCTTAGGTAGACATATTCATTTGTGATCGCTATATATGTATCTCAACTTTTGTATGGTTCATATACTTACTTAGTATAAAGCTTATAAAGTAACTTCTCCAGCTTTCTCGTGCTATACTTTGATGAAAATGTAATTTTTGCTTCTTATATCGAGCGAGACAATTATTAGAAGTATAAAAAGGAAACAGTTCTAATGTAATTGTAGCTACGTCCGTAGCCCTAGAGCACGTAACATCGATTATTGTTATGTTATGGAGGAACTATAACTACAAATAGGAATGTGCCTAACTACTTACATAATATGTCGGTATTCGATACCTATGCATGTAGGTATAGGTATGCACTTGTTAATCCAGATACTGAAATTCAAGGCAACACAACGGCAACATGTCATTCAGCTTTCGATGCATTTTAAAAGAAAATAACCTAGGTAAACTGATTCGAGGCTGAACTGATGCATTGAAGCCATAGCCCTATCTGAATACAAGATAAACTTTCACGAACACACATTATAAAGTATTCATGGAGAAAGTGTGTATTTTGTCCGTCATGGTAAACTAGCTTAGCTATTATGTAGTGTAGTCTATTCTTACAAAAGCCAGGAGACATTCTCTACTGTAGCTGTAGTAGGTATAAGTACTAGGTTTGTATATTAGATATATGTGTACATACTGGATACACACATAAATACACAGAAAAGCTTGTGTCGTATACTATGTGTGCGTTGCCTTGTGATGTGTGCATTGTCAGTCAGTCAGTTTGATTGAGCAAACATGACGAGAAGACAGGTGAGTATAATGTAGCTCTAACATCGTGGATAGTAAAAGCAAAAATATATGGACTCTATATTGGAAATGTTATTTTATCATGAAAAGCATGCGACAAACATAACATTACCCAAAGTATAGCATCAAAAAGCAACTATCAGCTATCTTTGTGCACTAACTTATATAATGTGTCTGTATTACCTGAATAGAAACTGTTAGCATTTCAAGTTGTCGTTGTCATTGTCCTGCTCAACGATTTACATTAGGAAAATTACGAGATACCATCACATACCTAGTAGAAAGAGTAAAGACTTAACTTTCAGTATGAACGCTAGCGTTACTATCAATACTAATCTGTGAAAATGATTATTTTTCTAGGAAAAGGGGATTGTGTCACACTAGGGAGAAAATCATAGTATCATGCTCACGCACAATGTATGAACGTATACTTACCTACTACTTTACATAACTTTGCAACCTACAATAACAGTATCATGCTACGTAAAGTAAATAAAAGAGAAATCCTTTGTAGGAGTAAGAAATTAAGTTGTCCTACTACAGCTTTAATATTATAGTGTGCTTTCCTACAAGGTGTAAAGCCACAAGTGAAAGCTCTATAGATATGGCTACAGATTTAATACAGATATTTCAGGTGCTATTTATTATATGACAACATGTAAAATGCATTATTGTTAGACGAACCGAACTTAACATTGTAAAATTATCAATGTTGAATATATATAATTTCAGTAGAAATTATAATGATTTTTTTCTAGATAGATAAAAGGTTAGGCATTATACACAAATATGCACGAATAGCCACTAAAATTGGAACTACTTTTGTGTAATAACTAGTAATAAGGTTTGAATACATGGCACATAGTTATAATTATAATTAAAATTGTTTGTTCCTGCCAGTGCCGTTGAAGTAAAAAAAAGAGCCGCAATTTTTTCACTTTGTTTTAAGTGGAACAAATTGGGTCAGCATAGCATGCAGGAGCAGAATGATATATGCAACTAGGTTTTTCATATTTTATGGCGTGAGTTATCGTGTAGTATGTTAAAAAAAATGTTATTTTATACAATATTATATAGTAGTATTCCCTATGTGTTCAATTGTCCAGAGCACGTACATAGTATAGTGGCATGCTTAATGCTATATGTAGTATAGAACTTATTTGTCATTAAATACTACGAATACTCTGACAGTGCAGCACAAAGTTGAATCACTTTGTTAAGCAATGCCCACCTTAGTCTAGAAAGGTAGGCAGGTTAACGAATTTCCATTCTGTGTGTCTGAGTGAGAGGCGGAAACATCCCGTCAGTTTTTGCCTATCTTAACAATTCAACATTCTAGACAATACGTATACTAAATAAGTAACACGCTTAAGCTTATAAATACTACAAATAATGTAAGCAGCAGAAAAAGATAAATAAATTGCTTTCAAGCGTATATTACACGTTTTACCTAATTCACTGAATTCAGTAGCTCTGACCTGTCGCAGCAGTACTTTAGTAATCTTAGTAATAGAATAGTAATGAACCACTGACCTGAATGCTTAAACTTTTACGACCATTTTATACAAAGTAGTATCTCCTGAAATTATAGCTAATCGTAAGTTATAGGAATTCACTCGGTATATAGTATATCTGGAGTACTTATAGTGAGTTGTGAGGCGATCAGGTACTTTATTTAATGTGAGGTAGGCATATATGTGATGTGAAACTTTACTTAAGTAATACTGAAGGTATTACTTTCAGAGTTAGTGCTGTAACGTCTAGTACTGATATGTATCTGTTATGGTAAAGTTGTCACTTGTATCTAGTTACCTGTTACATTTTATTTACCTCGTATCAAAGAAATGAACCTGTTGTTCTGTCTGTAGGACTGAATTCAGGACAAAAACTAGTCGTCAGACAAGCAAACGTAACTCTAATGTATTATTTGCATAGGATTGATTATATATAGGTGCCGAGACAGCAGATACCGTCATACATATAAGAATTTATTGATGTACAATTATGTTGTCAGGATTCGCCTGACATCCATTTAGAATAAAACATTGCAAGTCTGTGTGTATAAGTAGAAAGCGAACCGGTAAAAATTGCTAATGAGAAGAAAACCACACCAAAACAATTCTTTATGCGATACATTATATTATCTGTATATGGGACTGCAGATAGTTATATAACTCTAAGTATGCAATTTACTATCATCCCATATTGTACATAATCATGGATTTAATGAGGACACGAGGTGACCTTACAGTAATATCTTTGAAGTGAAGCAGTCCATAAATATTATTTCATTTTCTACACACATCATAATAGTGTCGAAGGAAACCTGTGTCGACTCAGGACATAACCAACTGGCGACCGAAAGAAGTGGAAAGACTACGTGAAATTAGTTCTATACAATGTAGGTGCCTCTTTCTTTCTTCGTTTGTATACGCGCTTGTATGGTTATTTGTTTCCGCAATTTCCAACAGACATATCATATACATTACACATATATTAGTGACTAATTGACTTATACCGCTATATATGTATCTGAACTTTCTCAGTCCCATATACAGTAAATACTTACCCTAAAAAGTGTCAAAATAACGATGTGCGTAACACAACACATTGTTATGCCTTATATGCCCGTATACGACAAAGTAATTCGATGTACAGTATCCCATCCCATATTGCAATTATTTTGTCGTTATCGATCGAGAAACACTAGCAACAAGTACAACGAAATATATTTATATGTAGCCTGAAAACTAGATACAGAATTTATAGAAGCTGGCTGGAGAAAATTCTGGAAGAGGGCAATTATCTTCAATGAGAGTTAAAAATAAACTCACAAGAGAAGAATTATACATAATAAGCTTGAAGGACACAATATGACACTTCTTAGCGACGCGATCTCAAGAGAAGACGTCATATCCCATTCTGTCGTGCCGGATCATTATTTGATTACTTTTCATGGCTAATTTATAATTCTGCCATATTTACTAGATACCAAAATAGCGCATCGTACTTGCGATTTACTTGGTAGAAAATTTTACAGGACAACTTGAACAAGTCCGTCGTTACTTGAACAACCTAGTTCTTGATTGTCAGTATTACAAATTTTAATACATTAACGAAAAGTTTGATGAAACAAATATGTATCTAATGAATATCTTATGAAAGTATTCACAATAAAAGGTAATCAAAATAAAATCTTATTTTATTTATACAATAAATAGCTACGTGTGTTGACACAAATAAAGTAACTGTTGGAACTTCAGGAGTGACGGATTTTATGCGAACCTGCAACTGTTCACTTTGATAAGCAAGTAAAGCAAGTCGATGAATGAAGATACTAAACATGCTACTAGTAAATCATGAAAAGATATAAACTTTCTTCAAAGAGACACGCGGATGTCAGCCTTGTGTCTTTACTATTAAAAGAGATTAGGTAGTAAAGTTCCGTTGTAAACTACGTAACTATAATACATACAGCTCCATAAAATATAGAAATATCTATTAGCTAGCTAAAATCCTCAGCTGCTAATGCTACATACATCATTACGCTTTTTTGTCTCCCTTTCCAATTCATTGTCTACTTGTATTCTTTAAGCTCACTTCCTAGGGCAAAGTGCACGATTAATGTAGTTTTTAAGGTACATATTAAATATATTGAACAGCCACATCACATCTAATCAAATGTGAATTCCAGTATTCCTAGCACATACTTATTATGTGTACTAAATGCGCTCTTTAAGGATACTAAGGATTAAGGTTATCAACGCAACCAACACTCCACATGCTCCACAATGCAATATTATATCTAAACAGGAAGGCCATTGAATGCAATCCCAAACCTAAGTAAATGCAAATGTATTACAAAAATTTCATACGTGGGGCCTGCATCCGTACGAGAGTGTTCAGCTCAGGCAGGGATCAACATTAGTAAACTTTCCCGGACACACAGTCGAGAATTCATGACAACTTCCCACTTTTGGATTTGTATGGCCATGATGCACATTTACAATTGCGCAAATGATTTAAATTTCCATCATTAATGTTTGAGAAACAAGCAAGTCATCTGTTAACAAACAACATGAAAAGGAAATAAGCTGTACATAGTTTTTGTACAAATACTCCGCTGTCACTGCAACATATTACTAACTACAAGGGTACAAAGGTTTTGTTTCAAAGATGGACAGTTGTGTCCAGTCAATTGCCCAGAGGTTTGTGTAAATAGCTGCGTTGAAAACAGCTTATATTTAATGGGACCTCAACAATACTTACTTTACATCAAAATATGATACCTACCTTGCCTCAAATTAATTCACCTCAAAGATGGAGATCGCCTCAACAAATTCTTCTCAAACAAATCCCTAAACGTTTACTTAAAAATCCTAAAAATGAACCACTGTAATATTAATAATGAAAATTATTAAGTACATTTGAGACAATCCCCATTTTTAAGGTGAATTAGCATTATATGTTTGTGCTAATTAATATATTTGATGCAAAGTAAGTATAATATTTTGGGGTATAGTAAGTACTTTTGAGGCCCCATTAAATATAAGCCGCTGAAAACGCTAATGCATAATGAATAATATTTTTATAAAAATATAGGCAGTAATAAGCATTTAGGTGTCTCGTTTATTTAGCATTGCTTTCCCACTATAATAAACAAAAAATAAATGTGCATTACTAAATTTTAAATTTTAGTTACTAAAGGCGAATGTCTACACATCAATTCGTATCATGTAGTTCATAGATTATATTATACAAAACTCTTTCAATTTTGAAAAACTGTTAGGAAGTTAGAGTGTTTCCGGACGGATTACATAAGCCAGCCTCGCATTCTCGGGCGGGCTTAAACCGAAACTTTAACACGAAATCTAAAACCCAAACTACGAAATCTAAAACACATATAACACGAAATCGGAAGCACGAACCCAAAACACTGCAATTGTGTAGTACAGTGTAGTGTAGAGCGTGGTAAGGTGCGTGCCCACCTCTTCCAGGGGTGGCGTATTGTCTTGCGCGGTGAGGTGCGTGCAAATCTCTTCCGGAGGTGGCGCATGTCGGGCGTGTTGAGGGGTGTGCTCACCTCTGCACGCAAGTATTATTGTTTTATGGTCAGTACTCCATGGGGGTGTGGCCGATTTGGCTCAAAAACATTGACAATGTTACTTTTTACCTTCTCTTTCGAATTCTGAAAACAGAATTCAAAAAAGTTGACGCGTTCAAAAGTTAGAGATTGGAAAGCCACACACACACTAACTGACAGACAGCACTGCTCTTCTGACTATGTATCTGGCGATACATAATAAACCGTAAATGCTTCAAATTGACTGAAGTCGGTAACCCGTCTGCGTATTGACTCCATTATTCAATGGTGTCACCGGAGGAACCTCAATAGGCTACCCTGAAAGTCGATATCTCAAACCGTTTTTGTAGTTACAATGGACAGACAGACAGACAAACCATTTACATAAAGGGGACAAGCTCTTTAATAAGTAAACTCTCTATGCAAACAAATATACCTGCTCTGCCCTGTGTACAACGACTCTGACTAGCAAAGAAAGCAAATACAATAAAGCATCAAAGTACTTCTAGATTCTACTTTGGACATTGTGAGCGGTAGGAGAAACAGAAAACAGATAGACAGTCAATTCACTAGTTGAGTAAGTGAAAGTTTATTAAGCGAGAAATAAAGCACGACAAATAGGTAGGTACACTTTATTTCCTATAATGAATCCTCACTGTAGCGGCCACGCTTTAGGCATAAAATGTTAAATGAGTTTTTAAACGTTAAAATGAATTGAAACCCCATTTTACCTTCCAAAAGATATAGTATATATAAAGTACACAAGTAGATAGATAGCATGTAGCCCTGTTGAAGTTGAAGGTACGTACCAACTGATAGTATATGCATAAAAGTTTTCTTAACTGGACAGGATAATGTGTATTATACAGTGGGACACACTTTTGTCGTCGTTGGTCCTATTTTGTACGGCTAAACTTTTCCCATTGAGATGAGCCTGATATGAAGCCTGCTACCAAGCGTAAACATATCCTACTTTAATCATGAAAATTGGGACACAGCCCAATCTAAGTCTTTTAGTGGGATTACTTTACCTTTAGAGAAAAAGAGAGCATCGGTGTCCAAAATAAAGAATTTCTTGGGTATGTGTACTGGATACTGTGTTAAAGGGTACTGAAGGCAGAGCTTTTATTCTTTGTTACGTAGTACAAGTATAGAACAATACTTCCTAAGGTAAATCCTTATGTCCTTATGTAAGCACATACATATACCTATAATAGATTTAGGTACTCATTATGTAGAGCGAGTTATATCGCACACTTGTTATCTCATCCACCAATCAGTTACAGCGCACTTCTGTTGGCCTCAGTAAACTCATAGACAGTTCCATTCCAGGTAATGTCATTAGTTTTGTTACAAGTACTTGTGCTGTCGCTGTCACAATAAAATCTTTATGTCCTTTTGATCCTTTTTCTGCTGCTGTTGTTTCTGTCTATTCAATTCATTCCGTTCCTTAGCTTTGTTCTTTTTTACGATAATTCACTATTTCGGAGAAACATGGTTAGTCTATTCTGTACATAAATATTGTAAGGTCTATCTAGTACTACCTTTGCTGTGCTAATCAACTCACTAAACAATTCTATTGATGAGTCGTATGCATTGTATTCCTTCAAAGATGATGATTTGTTTGCATTTACCTACAATTTTAAGTAAAATTGGTTACAGGATAGGACTATTATTTATTATGTAACGCTCGCCTATACATTATGGGAATGCATTTGACGTCTGTCAGTAAGTAAGTATGCCAGTCCATGCTATCTATAACTTTTGAATGGGTCAACTTTTTTAAATTCTGTTTTCGAAAGTTAGAGCATGGAAGGACACACACACTTACTTACTGACAGACAGCACATACGAACCCATACTGCATCGTGTCGATACAGAATAAATGTCGCCAAATATATTATTGTTTCTCAATGGGGACAATTTGTTAAGTACTAATTTTTGAGTCCTTTATATCTATAATTCGATTGGGCAATTAGTTAAGTGTGAAGTAAAGTATTTTACTTTGATTTTTTTGAGAATTAGAGTTATAGGTTTTGTTTTGACCGTTTATAAAGTAAATATTTCAACATCACTTACAGTATTTTTATTGCCGTTGTTTGTGAGTAGCGTGTGTACTCGTAGCTTTTATTTGTTGCAGTAGTGACCTAGATCGCAATACTGCTACATATTTTACTATGCGTACGTAAATACGGTGCAAAATATCTTGAAGGCGAAACACAGCCACTTTCTTTAAAGAGTTTCTAATTGTATGCACGTTACAGCTCTCTCATTAAGAAACTTTCTTCATTAATTCAAATAATTAAAGATGAGCAATTGAAAGAAAGTCTTTGATGAAGATCTCTTTGTGTATTCCATTCAAAGCGAATCTAATGGAGTAATTGCTCCCTAACTTTCACCATTCTTTGTCTTTAGTGTGCGTTTAGCTTTGGTAGTATTCCTTTTGCAGCATTTCTTCTATTCAATTTCTTGTAGTTTACAGGAGCATTGTGCTCTGTATTCCTTACATAATTTTGAACTCATTAACAATTTTGTGAAACATATCTTGATATCAACTTATGGGCTGCAAATTGTAGTTCATATTAACGATCACATCATGAAAATATAACTCTTCTGAGTTTCGGAGAAAGGCAAGGCGATTCTAATATTATGTTTTATGTTAATTTTATTGAATATATGCACTGTCACGGCAATGTGAGACACATTCAAACTACTCTACCCCGGGGTACTGTGAGACACATTCAAAAAGCTACTGTATACCCTGGGGCAATGTAAAATTGGAGTCAATCAATCGAAGGGTTACCAACTGGTCAACTTGAGACATGCTTCAATTAACACGTACAACACGTGTATGTATACCAATTAGTAGTTAGTTAGTTCAAATCCAAAATTAATACCAGCCTAGCCATTTAAGACGGGCCAACAGCATTTTATGCCAATTATTCCATCTTTAATTTTTTCCAGTATTAAGACAAACCATCTATCGTTGGTCAAATGTTAAAATTTGGGCTCCATTAAGCAAAGATGGCAGCTATCCCATTGTATTCCAGATAATAAACGTGTGTACTGTACTGTATATACTAAAATTCCCTATACATATGATCCGGCGAGACCAAAATACCTAGTAGCTACTAGATAGGTGTCTTAGCTGATATTGCAACATGTTTCATCTCATCCCTTAAAATATATACAGTGCTTAATGATGATTTTAATGTGTTTATAACTTTATAACAGGTAAAAGCAACAACAAATGTTTTTTATAATAGACTTATTGTGAATAAACAGGTTTGAAGTTTTGCTAGAGTTTTGTTTGGTTTGGTATACCACACTCATAGGGTGACAATAGCGAAACAAAAGCAACAGCCGAAAAGGTGCAAGACATTCACTCAATAGAATTACCTTCTCTACTCCAATCCTTATACAATATGTGTATCTAGTATAGGTTACCTTTCCTCAATTTACAAACTCCAAAGCAAAAGGTTGGAGTTCAAATCGTGAAATTCAGTGGCCTAGTTTTCTTTGGTTTATCTTTCTCTATTGAGCAGTTGCGCCTCAGGAGAGGAAAACAAAGATTGTGTAGTCTAGACTTGTTCATATGGGAAGCATGGCAATTTCTATCTCCGGGCAAGATCTTTGTCTCGATTTTCACTAAGGTTAATATCCTAGAGCTTCCTGCATATCCCATTTGTATGGCCATCTGATTTTTCCATTTTTCTTCATCTATGATCTAGTTGTAAAATCAAATCAGTCAACTGGAATGATTACTTTCTCCATGCCCTTTTCACCAGATTTATCTGGAAAGTACTGACTGCGCAACTTTTTAACCAAAAATACGATATTATTACTAAGTAATGGTATTCCAATGAATATTTTTGACAATTCTTATTGCCTAATCTTTTCATATGTGCCCACAGTGCTAAGTTGCTAAGTAGGTACTCTGGTTCCAAGCATCTCTGTTTTATGTAATCCTTAGTGTGGCAATAAATATCCTTCGCATGCTTATATAATTCATTTGTCAAAACTTTGATTTCTACTCAGAACATTGTATGGATTATATAAAATTAATTTCTGCAAAATTCAGACACCTGGAATGCCCACATTACGATCTTTACAACATCTGTAGTACCTACCTAGCTTAATACAAAAGTCGTTCAAAGAATCAAAATCAAAGGAAGCCAAACCACCTGTCTCGAAGTTTGGTCTTTGTGTGGTTAATTCCCCGAAGCCCGTTTGTTCGAACTAGTTACATAACCTAATTGCGTAAGAATATCTCTATCCGCTTTGTAAAATGTGCGACAATTCTCACAATTCAATATAAATGTAACCATATTCGTCAGAATAACCACTTGTTAATTGAACGATAATATTTATCAAGCTAGATTTCCCAAAATCGATGAATAGGCTAACCCCTTGGGAAATTTTGGAGCATTGGGCATATACTATGTACTTTTTTAAAAACATTTTCCTTTAGAAATATTCTGTGGAAATTGGTAAGTTTTCTTAATAATATTGACACGGGCAGATTCAAATTTTTTCAGTTGAATTGGACATTTGCTCGTAACTAGAAGCCCGCGATTCTTGCACAATACTTTAAAGAAGGTACTTTCCATGGAGATTGTATGTCAGTAATGAGGATGTCCGTAGTAAGTGACGGATATTGTAACCTATATTAAATCTTTAGAAATGTAATAGCACAAGCGACATTTTGGAGAATATCTGTATATATGGCCTAATAAAATGCTTCTTTAGGAAAATGACAAGTATGACTTCCACAATCATTTTTAAAAGTATGAAACTCAGACAAAGAAATACTTTATGAATGATGTTTCTAGCAACGTGCCTACATACCTACTGTTATTACTGTTGTACAATATGGTTAGGTAGTAGGTGCCAGGCAGGTACTACAATATTAGAGCATAGCTACTCCACTCCATTAAAAGTTCATTAATTACTTCTTGCTATATAACATTAATTAACTTTGGACTGTTTTATTAAAGATCTAAGAATATTCTTTGCCTTTTTAATTACTTGGTGACGACTATACAGTATAATATAGTGCTAGCTTACTGTGTATGAAAGTTGAAACTGTATAATGACATAAAAATATAGGTTGAAAAGTTCTCAATTGTTTTAGTAACAGGCTGTCAATTAAAGGCAGCGTAACTTTCCCTATTGCAGGTAAGTTTGTAAGTATGTATACTATAGTGTATAGCAAGTCATTCGTAGAGATAAAATAGTAAATGTCAGAGCAGGATTCAACTCTAATATTTTGAATTGTAGTCGTGGCCTGGGCTGACGTACCTATGTATAATGGTGTATAGATAATATGCTGACCAAGGATTTGCCCTTGCACGATGAACAGACCCTTAATTAGTTTCATTACCAAACTTTAACTCGTAACTTTTACTTACCACTGCACTAGCACTACACTACTTACATTGCACTCACTACCTCCAAAAAGAGAAAACTACTATAAAACTACAAAATTATCCTGGGGCAATATCACATTAAATTATATCTATCATGGAAAAGTTTATGAAAAGTTAGTCGATCTACTCATCCATGTAACTATAACTTCATTTATTTGTTCGCCTTTTCGGTGGGTGGATGTGGAAATGCTTTTGTTATTCGACCGGAGAGAGTGAAAGGGAGAATTTAGTATAATTTTTAATAACGTAATGTTATATTTGCCTTGTAGCCTTTAGCTTGCAATACCTACACTGCACAATACACTGTATGCACACAGGAAAGGCTTATACTGATATTTAGCGGCACCATTAAAAAACTCATTTTGCCATAACTATTTGACTTATTTACTTCACCCTAGCTTAATTAATTATGCCAAAACAATATCCAAAAGGCATAAGAATGCTAATCGCCAATGAGAATACTTACTTTCCCATAACTTTTGATGAAATACCATAGGAAACCCAATATTAATGGTTAATGTATTACATATAATAAATTAAAGATCAATAGTTAATTAAAAAAGATTAATTATTGATTATTTGTAACAAATTAATCAATAATATCGGATTTCTTATGGTATTTCACCAAAAGTTATGGGAAAGTAAGTATTTTTGTGGCCGATTAGCATTCTTATGGCTTTTGGATATTGTTTTGGTATAATGAATAAAAGTTATGGTAAAGTAAGTCAAAAAGTTATGGCAAACTTAGTTTTTTATGGTGCCATTAAATATAAGCTTGTAAGAAATGTTGATATACTATAACTCACAATCTCTGCTTTTTGATTAGCTACCTTTTGTCAGGGAAGCAAAAGAATTTCTACGAAAAGCAGCCTAACTATAGTGGGAAGGGTATATAGTAACATTTAAAGCTGAAATACATAAGTAATCTACTTTTACCATTGAAACAACGTTATCTGTAGCAAATGCCTGTCTATTTGATGCATACAATATGCTTTCCCCCACTTTCTCTTCATTTAATATTCCCCAGTACGATAAGGTTTCACTTCAAAAATGTTTAATAGGTCCTTCCTACTTGCTATGACAGAGTTTTCTTTCTTATTCCCGTCTTTCGGGTATATATTCTGGTCTTTTCCAATTCTTGCCCTGAATTAATAAATATGTAACTTTTGTCAAATATGCTATGCAACCAAACACAATTTACAAAAGTCTATCTATCGCTAGCTTCATTTTGATAAAAAAAATGAACAAAAAATTACAGATTAAACTATACGAAATGTTTGTGAATACGGTAAGAAAATGTGAAAGTTCTTAGTGGGTTTGACGCAACAAAAGAGAGAGCAAGATGTATAAATTACTAAATATGTTGTCGCACCGTAAATGCACAAATGATTCCAACAGAAGTCCTATAATGTACAATTTTACATGTAGTTTATTTGCAAATTATGTTACCCAAAAAAGAATGATTGTTTGGGAAATGCAATGTATTACAAATATTGTAGCTTCCACCTCATTTTTCCGATATTAAAATTATAGCAACGACAAACGTTAACTTACTGTATTTGGCAGTATTATAGGTATAAAGAAATGTACGTAATACATACATATAAATACATAAGTACATGGATGTGCCATGAAGTTTACATGCGAGTCTTGATTCAAAAAATGTACAAGTGCATGATCCCAATGCATAATATTTTTACAATTGTATCGTTAGTGTTAGCGAATTGAACGACCGTCATCTCCATCCAATACAAAGAAGCTAGTCTCCTTTATGAATTTGTTGTGTTTGTCTGTCTGTCCGTCTGTATACTCCACAACTCAAAAACAGTTTGTGATTTCAACTTCAAATTTTCAGGGTAGTCTACTGAGGTTCCTCCGGTGACACCATGAAATAATGGAGTCAATCGCCCCCCTCCCTGAATTTTGACACCGCCCCCCCCCATTTGTTGAAATTGCAACATATGACAAATGGGGTATCGTTGGAAAGCTGTTGGCATCAGGAATACAACTATGAATCTCAATTTACCCCAGACTTGGAGCAACCTGAGATGTCATGAAAACTCAATCACCGCCATGATAATCACAATGATAAACAATGCAATTACTAATTTGGAAATTTGATAATACAAGCTCCTTTTCTACAACGTGTACCACTGTTTATTATTCTTATCAATAATTCTTACTAAAGCTACTTTACTATTGACTATTATCATTGTTGGAATTTGTTTCGAAACTATTGGATTTTGTAGATATTCATGTAACGTTATGACTTCGATCCGTGAAGAAATATGCGAGAAAGTTAGGTTAGTTACGAAAAGAAAGTTGCAAATGGCAGAGTTGTAACTTGTAGGACTTTCCGTTTATAGGTTATTTTTGGTACCTAAGCAGCAGCTTGCCTAGCGATTATACCAGTGCCCCAGAACACAAAATAGAAGTCTGAAATAGCAATTTGCTTTATGCTACCTATTTATATAGTAGTCAGATTTACAGTATAGGTTTGGATATTGTAGCTCTACATATCATAATTAGTGAGTGCACCATCGCGATGGAGAAATTCATAACTCAACAGGAAGTCGTAACAAGGCTCACTTCCTATTGGACTGACTTTAAGAATTTTTCGCTTATTTTCCCAGTTCACTTTAGACTTAGCGACTTCGCCATGCAAATCACAGTTGCGTTGAAATGGTTCATGAAAAATATGTATGATATGCATTTACTATATTATGTAGGATCTATGCCTAACTAATTAGCTGTTAAGGTCGAAAGGTCCTAGCCCTAGATCAATACAGGTATGGTTGGTATGTTGCATATTCTATTATATAGCATCTATAGTGCAGTTTGTACGTTGCAAGCAATAAACTACATAGTAGTTATTACTATAATGTGTTTACCGTAGCAGCACTTTGTATTTATACTTTCACCTTTAAGAATATGCCAATGAAGTAGGTATGTATTGCAATATGTAAGTACTTAATAAAGCATGATTTTTACAAGATAATAATATTATCACTAGATTAGTACTCACTATTCAACTATTCATATGGTATAAAATAATAGTGCAATATTTTATTTCTCTGGAGCACATACTAGTTCATAAGTAAAATAAAAATTCAAATAAAAATATATGTCCTACTCTTTAAGCGCTGGTTAGTGGCTAGAAGCATTGGAGCATTTCGCGCGCGATTCGCATCCGTTCATTGGTGGAGGAACAGATTTTACTTTCTCCGAGTTTCTATCTGCGTACTATTCTTATGGAGAAAAAAATAATTTTCGTAGGGATATGAGATCGAAATTTTGGCTCAGAGCGAAGCTCTTCTCCTTCCTTCTATGTATAAAATGTTCCCTTCATTGCTTAACTTCCTAAATCACAAATGTATTCAAGTGGCGGCTTTGGCTTAGTGCTGAAGTCTCGAGCTGTGTGTCAAAACACAGAGCCAGAATATTTTTTGGTGATTTCCTTCATTATCTCATTTAAATAACCTATCCTATCCTATCTATTTAAATACAAATCTTATTTTCCAAATTATCTATATTATATACCTACCTACTTACCGAGTTATATCCCTAAGGAAAGAATAAATATACCTTTCCCGAGTGTAGAAAGTTGAGATTAGGCTCATTCAAAAGAGCACAGAATTTTCTAGGGGGCTTGAGGGCGATATTTGCACTTTATTGCTAATAAGTGCCTTTTAAATAATAGATATCTCTTCGCATGTAAATTCCTTTCCAAAATTTATTTTTTTAAAAATTGTTTTAGTACAAAATAATTATCTAAAAATAAATCGCACGCATGCCCCCTAGACAGAAAGAATATGCTAATCATTTTTGCCTAACTTGTTCTGGTGACCCAATCTCCGTCGTTCTTCACCCCTCCTTAATATACACAAATATGAAGATAAGGTAGATGTGCATAGTAATCATGTGTAAATATACGTACCTACCTTATACCTACTATATATACAATAGTATAAAAGAAAGTACACAAAAGGGATACGATACGAGCTAACATTTGCGCACCAAAATTTTATTACGAGATAGGATGTAGTAAGCTTGGGACAGAGTACACTATGGAACAAAAGCCCGAAGGGATGCTTTCCGTTATGAGTTTATAAATAAACTACGAGGACAAAGGCAAAAGCAAAGCATCGCAATTCAATGCAATAAAAAGGGAAACGTGTAGTGAAATGTAGTTTAGCCACAGAATCTCAAGTCAGCAACAAGTTCAGTTCAGGTTAGCTGTTCGCTATAGCTCACTCCCAGTTCTCAGTTCACTTCATGATCCATTGATATGCATTAAATCAGAACGTCTGCTTCACTGGCTCATTCCTAAAGGTAAGCAAAACCAAAATGCTTTCACTCTGATTTCATTATCATTAGTGGTTGGATATACATAATACAATATTGGTATCTTCTTTCACTATGTATTTATATGTCTATAGCAATCCTTTGGCATAAACTGTAGCAAAACTCAAGAATTTACAAAACAAACATTTTTAGAGCGTACAGACAGATTTTTATCTACAAATGATCAACTGGTTTACATAGCTTGCTATAGTATTACTACTGTAGTATCTGTATTGTCCACACGTTATTTTTGCACAGTTCTTGGAAAAGCAAAGGATGCAATGAAAGTTATTTATTTACCAGGTAATTCGATAATAATATACTAGAGTTACAGTAGACTACATATTTACTTGGATAATGTCGTCCGTAAATTGTGTATTTATTAGGAAATGACAATATTGAGGCTCGCAAAACAAGCACTTAAGATAAATACGATGGAATGGAAATATGATACATAAATACAGAAAGAGAAATCTCAATTCATCCGTTAGATTTCGGTAAAGGAGATAACTGGAGTGTGTTAGTGTCTTGTATATATAGTCATCTCGTGGAACATCCCAATCGCAATCCATCAGGACGGCAGAAAGGAGCGGAAGTCAAAGTCTAATGAATTCCTTACGCTTGAGAGAGAAATTACTATTACCCGTTGGTAATGGCCTATATAATAGTATATATCAGTACCAATGTATGTTTCTCTGCTGCCCTACAATTTTTCCTACATAGAGTATATCTGTGTTTAACGTAACTGACATTCATGACGAAGTCTTTCTTTAGCAATACACTACATACATATACCTACCTACCTACCTAGCTAAAGATATCTAGTAGCTAAACCTTAGAATGAGCTCACTCACTTCACTATCTCCACTCCACAATAAGAGAAAGGAGATACAGAGGAGACAAGGACATGAAAGGAAGGAGAAATTGAGAAATGGATCGATCGTCGCAGCACAACATAAAAGACAAGGTACGAACGACTACATAACATACAAAGACTAAAAACACATACACACAGATACATAATGCTTCATTGCTAATGTAGCGTTCTCTACGCTCCTTCTCGCAGCCAAGTCAAGCTCAACCAGACCAAACCAAACCAAGTCACATCATGCATTGAGTCTAGGTCCAGGTCAGACTTTTGAACAATATACTTATGTAAGTACCTATGTAACTATAACTCAACTCACCTGAAGAAAACATAGGGAATCGCCAAATAATATATAAATCCAGAAAGAACTCGCTCTCGTACTATATAAAATATTTCTCGCTGCTTTCTCTCTCTTTTATTTTAATTCTCCTTCTCCACTTTCATACGAAAAAAGAAAATAGGCTTTGAGCAACAACATTGAAAACATAGAGAACTGAAAACAAAGTGCTAAATGTAAACTCTGCCAAATGAAACGAAGCGAAGCCTACTAAAATCCGATGGGTAACAAAAACATAACACACCTACTAGTAGTATCACATACAAAAACATAATATAAAAGATATAGATACATTAGATATATGTGTGTAGTACAATAAAAAGGTGGGTAACAGCATTAGTTACATTCATATGGTCACAAATGCTAAAGGAAACCACAGGTATCACAGAAAGTAGAAAGAGCGAGTTAGAGAGTTAGTGTTAAAAGGGAAAAGGAGAAAGAAAGAACCTATCGCTTTCTTTTTCTACGTTTAGCAACTACATAATGCAACTCGTATGTCAAACATGATACAGAATCAATGAAATGACGCAAACCAGAGGAACCAACCTGAGTGGATCGAGAGCTGAACTCAACTAAACTGAACAGAAATGAAACTACATATAGAAATATATACATACATACATACATTCACATTCCTTATAACGAGTTCCTTTCTCTATATCTGGAGAACGTACCTTTAAAATTGTAAAGCTACCTTTGCTTTACTTTGCTCTTTACTATTTACCATCCACCCTAAGTTGACTAAAGTAACGTAACATAATAAGGTACTTTGAAATGGGAAGGTTATGTTATGTTATAAGCATACATACATGCATAGCTAAAGTTTTTGTATGAAAACTGAGCTGGGCTGAATTCAACTCCCTGACATAGATAACCTTCGTTGTTTGTATAGTTCTTCTGTAGTACAGATGCTTTGCCTTGCCTTGTTTTTGCTTTCCTCAGTCCCAGTCATGCAGTCTCCTACATACCTACTTAATAGCGTGGTAGGAATTTTCCCATACTTCAACTACTTTCTCCTGTCCTGCAGTGAAATAGTGGGGAAAGCAAGGAAAACTAAAGCCCCATGGCTATGGGTTCAGTTCAGTTCAGTTCAGCCAAGCTTAGCGATACTAAACTGCACTCAACTGAACTGAACTGAACTTACCTGATGTTTTCACATTCCCCCGGAAAATTTCCTCAAAACAGCGTTCTACACATAGTGGGATATTGTACAGAAACCAAAGGTACCTTTCTCCTTCGGGCCTGCTTTCTCCTCTTAGCTCCGCTTCGCTAGGAAAGCGTTTATAGTATTAGTTATATTTATATGTGCAGAAATAAAGATACATAAATTCCATTTATATATTATAGGAGTGTGGCTTTCTCTATACGGATGTATTTCCTAGTACTCCAGAGAGAGCCTGAAAAAACTGGTTCTCTTCGTTTGGCGCTTGTTATCCTTCTCGTATACGTGGAAAGGATTTTCCCTAGGTGCTAGTTTTCTGTTGGGACGAACGGGCAACTTTCTCTCCTTTCACACAACGCATACAGATTCTGTGTACTACTTTCTTTCTACTCTACTTACTAATACTACTCGTAGTAAGCTACTTACTCCACATTTTTCTTAGCTCTATCTTAGGCATGTCCTTACATAGCTATAAGCTAGCATTATTATATTTTGTATTTAGCTGGTATTTAGTTAGTCATAATTTTTGTAGTAGTGGCTACTGGCAAGCATAGGATAAAGATATTAACATGCATAGGTCGTCTATTTTACTCTAGGAAGGTCCGTATAAGGATTTCCTGTATATAGATGTTTGTGTTAACGCATATTATTTTGTAGGAAGGATTTGATCCCTAATCTTTGTTATTAGCTATATAATATGAATACTATGTAGGTACATAAGAACAGAAATTCGGGTGTGGAAGCCATCGTCTAGGGTACAATATCCGGACTGAGGCATCTCCCGATAGTGCAGTACCCCCACATTTTCCACTCGTATCTATAGCTACTCAAATGACGTTCTTTGCTCCCTGTGAGAAAAGAAAGGACACGAGAGAGTAGAGATTCGAGTCAAATCCAGAGCAGAAACAGCGTCACACGCTTCCCTTCAACAGAAAACCCCTATGAAAGAAAGAAAGTTTGTCTAACAAAACCACATCACATCATAGCAAACCAAATACTAAAGGCTCTCACATAAGGCACCTACCATCACCTATACAAAATTATATACCTACTTATGTATAAGCTTTCACCACACATTAGTATATAGATTTCACTCGATAGAATATGCACTCTTTCAAATGACTTTCTCATTCGCTTTACTACTTCTGTTAAACAAATATACTTTGTTATACAATGCAAGCACGATACATATAACTCCGTTAGTACATAGTATATCTCAAGTGAGATTTAATATCCTGCATTTTAATTTCCTGGAAAGTTAAGGAATACAAAGTACACATACTTCCGGTGCAACGTTGGAATTCTCGTTCTTCCCATAATAATGTAGCTTATGTAAACCTAATTCTATGAACTTGCCAACAAAATGAAATGCTTACACAACTAAAACTGATCAACCAATAGTTAAAGGGAATGCAAGATATTTTGATTTGTGAAAGTTACTCTGAAAGTCAAATACGAAATGCCTATTAAAATGATAAAGCATTTTTAAATTTTACTTTTTACCTCTAATTTTATAAATTAATTCAATGCTTTCATTTTCGTTAAATTATAGGCACTGATGTAAGAGGCAAGGATAAAATAATCCCGAGTTATGTTGGTGCAAATGTTATTAAATTTGCATATTAGACTACTGTCCATTAACCTAAATCATACTATTATCTGATATTGTAAATTCTCCAAAATTACTAATCGTGTAGTTGATTATGATTCTTATGATACATGTATTTAGCTTTAGCAGAGTATGTGCAATTATTATATAAACATACTTTCTCCATTTAAAATTATATATTAGTTAACAGGATAAGAAACTAAGTTAAGTTATCGCCTGCAGACTGAATTAACTTCTCAGGTTATTCTACTGAGCTCTACGATCCTTACTGAGAAGGGCTGTTGTAGAGTCTTGGCATTTCTTAGTTCGCAGAAATACTAGAGTGACTTACTGACTAAAACAACTATTACTTGTACATATTACATGGATTTAAAGCAGAGAGCTACATTTCATCTCTCTAAATTAAAAGGTCATCACAAAATGTTCATTAATAATACTTTACGTTGTGAAGAAACTTGAGAGAAAGTTTCTCTACAATTGCAATAACTACAACTTCAAAAAATTGTGGCCTTTAGCTACCAGAATGCTTTAAATCAAATTACTTTAGCAATCATATTTATTTTTCTTCCACTGTATTCACACTTATATGCTACAACAGAATAGCAGCGTAAACTATGGATTATGTACGTATTTGCAAACATTATGCAGGTAAATCCAAAGTGGTTGGTTGCATTACAAAAATGATCGTTTATGTCACTTCGAATGCAAATACAATACACTGAAATAACATAAAATTCCTACCACATCGATATATTTACGAGGAATACATACAAACTGAAGATTTGCGATAAATATTCCACATGCATAATAAAGTAAGTTGGCAATTCATTGCACATACTCACACACTATATAAACTACACTGCTACATTACAGTAAAATAAATGCAGCCATAAACTTTGCGTTTAATGCGAGTAACAAGCAAATAAAATTCACGAATCTTCGTTTCTATCTTCTACCACGTAGTCACTTTCTCCCGTCTTGACTCCTCACTGTACAAATAGTTCATGAGCTAAAGTCAAAGAATGACACTGACGGGAATTTCATAGTACATTAACTTCTATTCACATAGTATCACATATCATTTGTCTACAAACGTAGTTGCTTGTTTCTCAGAAAATCTCAGCAGAAGAAATTCCGTCGTGTACTGTGCTCTATGTAGCATACAACAGAATTTACACACCTAATAGGTAGTAATACACATGGTTTATAGCTAAAAGTATACAACGTGTATAATGTAAAGGGGAAGACGAATTTAAAAGAGCTTATATAGATAATGCTAAAAATTTCTTCAATATGATTTCATTTATTTAAGAGGTTCTTACTTTCTACTGTTTCTATGCAGGATACAAAGAGTACTCAACGTAAAGAATAGGAAGTGAACTTTTATTTGCAGTTGTTGTGCAAGTTTTAAGTATAACTACAAGAATTGTGTAAGTCTATAGTGGTGTACTATACAATAGTGTAATAAAATATCCGTAAAAGCTGAGCTGTAAATGCGTTTTCTTTCGTTCACATTGCATTGGCAGAAACGCGAATAGCCGATTTGCTTAAAACTTTAGAGCTTACTCACGAAATGCTATAGAATAAGTAATGCAACAACGAATAGCACAGTCTCTGCCACCTTTTCTTGGCTCATATGACCCGGATAACATACTGCGCAGAAATAGTCCCGCTCCCGCTTATTCGTCGTTACATTTCTCACATTATTACATGAGGCAAACGAGATTCTTAAATTATCTGCGGAGAAGCAACTATTTACATAACATAAAAATACTTTGACTTTGTAAGTACATAAATTTTATATAAGCACACGAATAAACAGTAACACTACAACATAAAAAGGATCGTAAGTTTAAACAGTAAACAGAAAGTTCACAGAGCAAACCAATCCAAAACAAATTAAATTGGTTATATGAGTAAGCGCTTACACATAAGAGTCTACTTGAAAGCAGGAACTTATAGTACCTAAGTATTTACATACAAATATTCTGTGTATAGTGTATAGGCATAGGTAGTATATAAAATAGGTAAACAAAAAGCATTTTTAATTGCCACCTTGAGGTGAGTCAACGTTTGAAGAAATTATATAGCATTATCCAATACATGTGTTTATCTACATTGTGTCTGCTTAAGTACAATAATAGCCTATTTGTTTATCTTTCGATGAAAATCGACGGAAACATTCAATCAATCTTTCCTGTCCGTCTTATTGTCGGTTCTTAGTTCCAAATCGTATCGCTATTCTTGTTACACTTGTTTTCTCTTTCTCATGTTTATATTACATTACCACATAGCTTACGCAATGCATAACCAGAACACCCGGGCATTTAGGATTTTCGGGTATGCTAATAATGCGCGCGGATTTGAGTGGAAGAACAGAAGATATGAGGAAAGTACATTATCCTGTTGAGACTACGAAAACCCCCACATTTCCGTTTCGGCTGCGGTACTCCGAACTGCAGCTATCGACTTATGTCGGTAGTTGCTCGATTATTTTCGAAACACCGAAATATTATGTGGATCCTTTCACCCGTCTCATACAACAACTAACAACCGATGCTATCCTACCTCTTTTCATGTAGAAATCCTATGTGCATTTAAACACCAAATTAGAAATGAATCAAACGAATCATTGTTTGCTTTTAATTAGTTTCTTTGTGTGCGTGAACTGAATATACATAATTAGAATTATTATGGTAGACATGATATGCTTAAATTTAGACATACATGCCTTCCTGCTACTCACAATACAATCAGCGGCATTGTGTGTTCCATTCCATTATGTATGTCGCGTTTATGATATTAATATGTAACACTACACTATGCAAATTATCTGTACCTTAATAATCACTGCATAATGATGAGGATCTATGAATTATTAGGTAATGGCGTTCCACAGGAAGCGTAGATATGTCCATATGGAACCCAGAATTCAATAACAAAATAAATGGACCGACTCTGTCTATTCCTTGTCACCATCATTATCTCTTTATATTAAAAAATATAAACATCAGAACACGAATACAGAACGTAAGTAAGACAACTGAAGGTACAGTTGTTCCTAAATATTGTCCTTTAACTGAGGATAATAAATTACTTCAAAAACTTAAATATAACTCATATATTTAATAAACTAATGGTGGATAGCAATAGTAACTAGAGAAATTATAATTAGAGTCCTTGCTACAAAAATTGTTGAAATATTTACTTGTAAATTCTTTTGTTTTACTTGGAATGTATATAGTGTCTATGCACATGCAGCTTCTAACATGCTACTAAAAGGGGAACTTATTAATGCCATATAAGTAAAGCAGACCAGTTATTGGATTACTCTTTAGACATTGAATTAACGTATGTAATTTTGCCAAAATACAAGAACAGTAAACTATGATATGTATGCGTTAATGTCGTAATTTCCCAATCACTTTGAGGAAACGCATTACTGTTTAAATCTTTATTATACTTACCAATTGAGCATATTCAATTTAGTAGTTAAGCTACATGTAAATCTCTTTTCGTTATGTTAGTTGTAAACTTTTCCTTATAAATAGGAAGCTAGGACTTTACTCGTAGCCGTCGACTTTACTGCGTCAATATTTGCTTTATTATGGAGAAAGTGTCTATTTGTGAAAGTTTGAGAAAGCATTTCTAAATAAAATGTGAAAGCAGATTCTTTCACATTTACTAGGGACAGAGTTGATCTACACATATATAATTGGGTAAATGGTAAATGTAATATTACAGCCCCAAGTAGGAAATGCTAACAGTAATTTAGACATTTACGTAAGCATAGCTATTTTTGACAACTAATAACATTCATGGTATAAATTACCCATAATAGATGTTATAGTTGTTATGGTTAACAAATACTCTGTTATTGGAAAATAAAAACCTAATACTTTTATCACTTGCATTGTTTTGTAATTTAGCCAGAAGAAAGTACTCTATTTTCATTTGGGCCCACAAAAATTGGAGTTACTACAAAACTTTTAGTTTTATACATCAAAATTAATTAGTTTAACTACACTACTGCTAAATTCAAAAATACGTAATACATAATACACACTCAAAATTTTTGTAAGTGAAAATATAAAAGATTAACCAAGTTGAGGATCAGAAACTGAATTTAAGTAGCTTAAGACAGACATGGAGCCTTCATCAACGAGAAAAATAACACTTGATGAGCTGGCAAAGCACAACTCTAGAGACGATGCTTGGCTCGCCCTGCGTGGTAATGTTCATTTCATAAATATGTATAGTAAATATATGTTATTCCCAATGTGTAATATGTATTTAGTATATAAGAAAACCATTAAATATAAATACAGAAAGCAATACATGTACGTAAAAAGCTAAGAAGAAGATTAGCAGATAAGTAATAATGGAAATCCTAAGCTGACATCTACGTAGAATGAAAGTTAAACCCACTAGAATTCACAAACTAATAAACTTCACCTGAATTCTGTCTAGCCAATAAGGCTATAAGATCTATAATACTTCATACTCTGTAGAAAAAATCTTCAGGTTCTACAAGTGACAGGCACAATAGCAGAGATTATTTTGTCAAAATAATATTTAGATAACTACTTCACTTACGAACGCGATATAGTAAAATACTTTCAACAGGTGGAAAGTCCCAGGGAAAGTTTTGCTGTTGAAAAGTGAAAGTATGATTTGACATTGCACGTTGTTGTAGCTTACCAACAGTAATACTAGGGTATGATTATGCTACGTACTTTAGTGTTTTGGATTGAAATGTGTTTACTCTACTCTTATCCATTTCCCAACCATAGAAATAAATATTATGTTATGTTGCTACATATTTTACACTGTGAGTGTGCACTGCTTTTTGCAAAATTGTAAGAGGATCACTTTCATTCGTACACAATTTTGTTATTCCATTCTATAGTATACAAAAGTATACTTAACAAGAGAGATGCTCTTGGGAAAAGAGGATGTCTCTTGTTACCTTACACTTACAAACGAGTAATTGGATGGGATAGGATTGCGTTACGGAATATATGAGTAAACCATACTTACATTGACAGACAGCAGAGTTACAGTCAGGTTGCCAGCAAAATAGTAGTGATGCTTACTGTTAGATTGAAATGGCTAATATGACATAAAATGTCTTCAAATAAAAATGAGGACCAAAGTTTTGAAGGAAGTACCTAACAGTACCCTAATATTCAATCCTATAATGCTATTCATCTTTACAGTCTCCAATCTTATCAATTTTAAGTAACGTAAGTACGCAAGTTGTTGAAGAGTCTTGGTTTGCTTTTCCAAATGTTTCCAGGTAAACTACACATCTATGTAATTCTTCTCCTCCCTCTCTGAAGAATCTTGCACTTACTCAAATTTGTTAGGAATCTGTAGCCATCTATACAAACATGTATTAAGTATAACCTATAAGTACCATATGAAAATATTGTAGCGTAACTTGTATTCAAAGTTGCATAAAGAAATGAGTATCAATTCTTCGAAAAAATGACACACGAATGAATATGAATACATAGCTAAGCAGCACTTTGAAATCCAATACAATGATTTAAATTATATCGATTTGTCCATTTGACCTATCATCGTTATTCTTCCTTTTATAATAATAATAGCTCTTGTTGACTTACGCTACCTTACCATTCAGTAATAGTGAATATATGAATAATCAGCCGAGTTTTAAGCATTTAATATAAGGCTGTCTAAGTAAAACATGAATATTTAGTATCTGCATAGTGTAAGAGTAAGAGATTGCACTGAAATAAATCTCATTTAAATTCTCCCATTACACTCCATTGTATTACTTCTATACTTACTACAATTGCAATAGAGTTGCATGTTCACGAGTTTCTTGCCTCCCAATTAGCTGTAGATATTTTTCTTCAGATTCTCCTTTAGAAATGTCTATTGATAGAAATGAAGGATGTAGGTGGATTTTCAATACTACTATTTTATATATACCAGACGCCAAAGCAACCTGTCTCATTAGCTTATGACTTGTATCGCGATTTACTAATGATTTTAATTATAAAAATAAGTGTACTTAACTGACCCTGTATATATTCCATTTGCATAACAGGAAAAGTCTTTGACGTGACCAGCTATGTTAGCTCTCATCCTGGAGGAATATCCCCGATTACTAAAGGATTTGGTAAAGATGCAACCTCGTTGTTTAACTCAGTAAGGAAAATCTTTTGCTTTAACTAAGATTACGTGCATACAAAGTTTTGTAATAGTATACAGTTTGACCATTTGTAACAATAAAAACATACAAATGTGTAGGTACACTCCTACGTAGATTTTAACACAATTCTCCATGGGAAACAAATGGGCGTTCTGGAAAACCCTAGTGCTTCATCTGCAAGGGTACCGGGTGCTAAAAATGGACTTAAAGGTGGTACGATGTCATCACAATCCGAAACAAATACAGGAGGTTGCTGCATGTGTCTAGGTAACTCAACTTACTTAATACTATTGTAACATACTTCAGTGCCTGTATTAACGTTTTATATTGTGAAACTACGTACGCTTCTAAGATTAATGTTTACTCTAAATAACTGCATACATGAATAATAAAAAATATTTTTCATTGCGATATTCACCAGGCTCCTCTAAGAAAGAAAACAAACTTTCTTTCAACGAAGACGATTTGAAAGTGTTCGTGGAAGTTAGTAAATAGTTATTTACTCATCTTAATTTTATTGTTAATGAATCCATTTACAATTAGGAACATATGCCTATAATTATGATATTTTTAGGTGTATGGAGCTAAATGCGATGCTGACGCTAATGATTGGATAGTTTCCGTTATAGATAAAAGTGCTCTGTTAATAAAGCACGTATTAAGACCTCCTAAAATGTGGATAGCATCCTACATATTAAATCAACCATTAATAGACGATCAAATATCTGTTACATACGACCACAATTTTCAAAAGATGTCTGTAGCATTAATGAAACCGGAACCAGGTCAGTCAATTTTTCATAAATAATTGTTTTCGGCGAAAGTTTGCTTTCTCCCGGAGAGATTGTTCATTTCAAAAAAATATTTTACTTTATAATTATTGACTATTCCTACTTCCTACCCACAGGAGTGAGATGGAAGCAATTAGGAAAACCATGTAGCGAAAATGACCAAGTTATCGATTGTCGAACAGCTCCGGGTGACCTGCAGGAAGGAATTATTATAGCAAAGTAAATAATTTTTGTATCAATGCATCAAATTATGGATGAATCGCCAATTTATGGGTACCTATTACTACATATGCCATAATAACTAATCACATTTATCTATTTTAAGGGACAACTTAACACACGATGTAGTTAGATTCTCAATTGAGCTAAAGCCCTCCGTTAAACTTGGAGTGCCAATTGGATTTCACGTAAAACTGCGAATAGGAAGTAAAAGCACAATTTGACAAAAACTTTATATTTTGCATACAATATAAATATACGCAATTGATCCAAATTGAAATTCGGTGAGAGTATTTATAAACTATTTTCTTTGTAGATGTTCAAAGACGGTACACCCCCGTTTGCTACAGTTTAACGGGAAAGGAGCCCCCAAAAGCCGAAAATGGTGGACAAGTTATCCATTTGATAATGAAAGTATATGAAGCTGGAGAATTTACATCGTTAATACATAAACTACCTGTAGGAGAGAACAGCGGAAAACTTCTGATTGGAGATGTAGGGGGATCTTTTGATCCCCAATTTTTTACGGACATGGGGACACTTATTTATTTTGCGGGAGGAAGTGGAATTACTCCTTTCATGAGAATACTTGAAGCATTTATCCATAACAAGCACATTGCCAAAGGAAAGACTGTCGTCTTAATATTTTTCAACCATAGTGTAGCAGATATAATTTTAAAAACGGAATTCGCGGAGATAGCTTCAAAGAATCCATGGTTTACATTCCATCCGGTACTTACCAAACCCAATGACAAATGGGCGGGTGTCAATGGACGTCCTACTGTTGATCTTGTTCGGAATCAGATTAAATATCCAGCAGTATGTGCCTCTACAAAGTCAAAGAAAATTCTCATATGTGGAAGTTCAGGATTTAATAAAGCTTGTGAAAAGTAAGCAAATAGTTACTTTACATTACAATAAACACAAGTACAAACCTAGGAATCTAGGAAGGTAGATTAATACATAGAAAAAAGAGGTACGAACCCATACAATTGGTTACTATAAATGAACTGTAAATCACCAGAGACCCACGCACTTATCTTATTATATCATTAATACACATTTTATTCGACAATATTTTGACCTTGAATTATTTGACTTGCAGATTAGTTGCATCGCTTCCATTCCCGACCAAAGAGACCTTCATTTTTGAGGGATAAAATTTTCTCCTGGTTTACACTATTATACCATCCCGGAAATGGAGATTGTAAAATTCCCGTTTTACTTCTCAATAAATTGCACAATTCGTCATATTGTGTAGTAATATTAATTCGGCTAATTTTATACTAAACTTCGACTGTAGTCTGGTGGTGTAAATAAAAATTTTAAATTACATATAATGAAGACTATAATTATTGTTTTGTTATAAAATTCACTCATCTACCTAAATAAATATTTATTCACCTGTAAGTTTAAATCTGCAATACCTTAAGAAAGTACACAGGTATCATTGATAAATAGAAGGTACAATAAAGTATTATGTAATGAAAATGAACAAAGCTGCCAGATTAAGGAGTTCCAAGAATATTGTGTGTTTTACGGGTTTTACGTCAAGGAGCTTACCCACAAACAATGGAGTACTAAATCGCGTTCTCTATATTCTAGTGGGAAGTTTATATTTGGAATTATTGTAAGAATTCCATAAAACAGGCAGTTCAAGGATTTTTTTAAAAAGAAATAAAAATATACATTTACAAGGAATTCAAAAGTACTACTATAATTAATATAATAAGCAATTTTACTCGTCTGTCTGAGCGAAACCCTCTTACACAGGTATTTTTATTTTTAAAACATTTCTTTATCTTATTATCATGTTAATGGTATACAAAATAAAGATATTTTTAAAACTAGCATTACATAACTTTGTTTATGTTCTTTTTATTAGTTTATATTTTGGTATTAATAGTTAATTGTTTTATGTACTTGACCTTGTTATATGTATGTGTGTACTTTGTAGGTGTAGGCGTATAAAGAACATCCCCCGAGTTCTATCATCTGTAAAAACAGTTATATGCCATAATGAAGAAGTGAAAGTCATGCAGTTTGTCCATCTCCCGGATTCTGGTTCACTGGACAGAAGAAAAACTCTTCTTCACTCTTGGGGAAGGGCTAAGCTGCCTTTTTAATGTTGCCAGTTGCAGCAGCACCTAATTATTGGGCCATTAAAAGGACGTTACGTACTCACACCGGAACAGGGGACACAGTTAGATAGTCTTACCAAATTATTACATAGAAGTAATTCCTTCGCCCAATTAATCTAGTCGTTAGCATGCAATGTTGTTCTTGTTGAGCTGTATTTATGTTACATAATTACATATATTATTTTGTTTAAATATAGCTAACTAAATTCACAAGTATGGACAACAAAAGAAAAAATACTGAACCAGCGGATAAACCGCCTCCACAGCTCAAGGCCCCACTAATTATGGAACCTCCTAAAGAACCTGTGGCCGGTCCTTCTTCAGCAGCTAAAAACTCCAGAGCACAGAATGTTGGACGTAAAAATCTTGGGGAAGAGCTAAAGCCCGCATCTTTACCCCCTCTGAACCAACGTAATTTTTATCACGTACATTTTATTATCTTTTAGTGCAATCTATACTATTTTTTTGAATGCATCAAAAATTAATTAATTTTTAACTTTTATACAGCTAAGCCAAAGAACATGGTAAAGAAAGGAAAATCAATGGTCGAATGGATGCAGAAGAAAGATAAATTACCCAAAGTTACTCGCCTAAAGGAAATTGGATACGATGAGCTAGCTGCTCATAGTGATATTGAGGATTGCTGGATGGCTATTAAAGGTATATACCCATTAATGACCATACAGTAATTGAAGAGGGAAAATGAATACTTTACTACCTAAATTACTGTCTTCGTTAACAAAGATTATACGACGCAGTAATTCTAACAGAGTTTATAGATTTTTTAACAAATCTCAAGAGAAAGTTGCTTGAATAATTTATTTTATACAAGGATACAGAAAGTGGATATTATCAGTATAGTTTTTACGTTTATATCATCTACTTTAAGCTAAAAATACAAATTGAAATAATGCTTTCGATTTATAGGTTACTGTGTTACATTGTCCTTGAAGTCGAAATGTTTAGTGTAGCTTGCATTAAATTAATTGAAAGTACAATAAATAATAACTATACTAAAGAGTGAAGTAATAGAACAAACAAATTGTTTAAAATATCCTAGTTAATAACAAGAAGATTTATTCATTATACTCTATTTTTTTTATCTGGTTTACTGCTTTATTTCCCCTTTTCCTGTGTTAGTGAAATCGCCTGAAAGAGAGATTAATTTTATAACCAAACAAAAAATGAAGTTGAAGTGTTGTTGATTATATTTCCATATTTTAGAAGTCAAAATAAAATTGTAACGCTTACTATTACTTACAACCCTGTGCATGGTAATTAATGCCAGCCAAATAAACTACAATTCTCCTGTGCATGGCAATTTATATGCAGTTTTTTGTGTGCTGAGTAGTAGCGTAGTAGTAGTCGAATTAAATTATAGTAGTATAGTCGGGAATCACATATTGTAAAAGTAGCCGGTGAAGTATATTCCAGTGTTAGCCTAAACTACCTAGGGTGACATACAGATAAAATTAAACTTACATTTGAATTACAATTAATATTAATCAAGTAATCATTAAGCGGTGCTGGTAACAAAAGCTCAAATACCAATACATAGTGTTCTTTGTTTTATTTAGGAAAAGTTTTTGACGTAACGCAGTACGTAAGTTATCATCCTGGTGGTGTCGATGAGTTGATGAGGGGAGCCGGTATAAATGCCACAACTTTGTTCAATTCGGTAAATATTTATGGCTTATATTTAATGGCACCATAAATAATTCACTTTGCCATAACTTTTTGAATAACTTTATTCATTTACAGAGCAATATATCCAAAAGCCATAAGAATACTAATCTATATACGTTAACAAACTAACATACGCCATACCATTATGTTATGTTAGTTGAAAAATTAGGTGTACAATGTAATCAATAGATTGTTTTTGTGTCCAGATTCATGCGTACGTTAATTTCGAATCCATTTTATCGGGGACACAAGTTGGATTCCTCGTTGGAAGAGATACTTTAATGGGTCCCCCAATTAAGACAGTTTTAGCTGCCAAGGCCAATACAACAGGTTAGTGTAATTGTTTTTACTGTCCATTTATATTTATTGTACTGGCAGTACTATTTATTCTATTATTCCACATACTTGTCATGTAGTGTAATTTCCAAATATATGTATTTTAATTACATTTTAATTGTATAGTTGCGAGGATAAATCCGCCAAGACGATTCACTCCTACAATGAATTTCTCTGAAAACGATTCCCATGTCTTTTGTCAGGTAAAATATTCATCAGTCATTATTCTCCAGTTATACTAATTACTAAAAAATGGCCGCAAAATAGTTTTCCCAATTTTAAATAATTCGTTGTTCCACTTTATTATAAAAATACCTACCTGATTTTACTTTTGTATAAAATATTCAGGTCGATTCTACTTCCAGCGAAAATTATACTGAAGACTGGTGGACAGTGGGAATTCTTGGTCGGGAACGGTTGTTGCTTAAAGTTTTATTGAAGCCTCCTGAGCTTTGGATGGCCCATGTTAAGCTTGTGGAAGCGCTTAGGGATGACACGATGGAACTGTCTTTCCAAAATAACTTCAGAAGTCTTTTACTGTCACTTAAAAAGCCAGAGAAAGGTAGTTGATAAATTCATTGTGCATCAACGTTCATTTGATATTCATCAACACGTATTACAAATAATGTTGTCGTTGATGAATGCTTTATAATAAAACACTGCAGATCATTATCATATAATATATGACAATATTACGATACGATTTTACATATTATGTAAACTGTCGTCGTGTGCAATATGTTTGATAATTAATTGTATATTATATTGGTTTCAACGAAGGCAAGTGGAAAATGATTGGCGACCCACTGATGCAAAACAATGAGATTGTGAAAACCCATAGAGCTATTCAGGACATGCACTATGCGAAAATAATATCAAAGTAACAAACATATTTTAAAATTATTTCAAACAATAAATAATTATAATTCGTCTGCAAAAATTAATGCTTAACTTTGTCTTTTCAGGAAATTGATAACTCATAATGTCGTATTTTTGACAATGGAAGTGATAAAATCCTCTCATATTGGGGTACCTGTAGGATTTCATGTAAAACTCCGGACCCAAGGTTCATATCGTCGTTATACACCAATATGTCCGTCACTACTGATAGAAGATAAACCTAACAATGGGGGTCAACATTTCCAAAAGCTTTATTTTATTATCAAAATATATCCAGACGGTCAGTTTACTCCTTTACTTGACAGAATTCCTGTTAAAAAATCCGAAGAGCCAGGCGGTAGCAATAACATTAGTTCTCAAAGACAAGATGTAGGAGACCTTGAAGTGGGTTGCTCCAGTGGGACCTTTGTTCTGGACTTCTTGAAATCCGTGGATATCCTTTTTTGTTTCGTTGCCGGTTCTGGAATTACGCCCCCGATAAGAATATTAAAATACATTATAGACAACAAGCGAAGCTTGTTTCCCAAGAGCCATGTTGTATTGATGTTTTACAATCGGGAGGAGGGTGATATAATTTGGCGTGAAGAATGGCAAGCACTGGATAAAAAATACTCCTGGTTTACATATTTACCTGTTTTAAGCAAACCAAGTATTAAATGGAAAGGATTGAAAGGTAGAATAAGTTTACAGCTCTTGCAACAGTGTTTGGTCAGTCTACCTCAAAATATTCTTAAGGAAGCCAAGATAAAGAGAAGTATAATATGCGGCAGCTATGGCTTTAACAAATTAAGTAAAAAGTAAGTATTAACTATAACAGGATGAACATATTTAAATTACCTTTAACATATTTCACTTTTTAAGACAAATATCATGTTTGCAAACTTTTATTTGCAGCTTGGTTCTGGATCCTACGTTTTTTAACTTATCGGAAGATGACGTTTATGTGTTTGCTGGCTAAATTAACAAGTATTCAATACATGAGAAGACAATCAAAATACTGATGGCAACAATGGACCAAGATAGATGACTAAATGACTATAATACTTAATATATATTATCGCTATTTCGAAATAATTACATAATATCTACTTAAATAACTAGTCATAAAATAATAGGCTGTAGAGGAATCCATATTGACAAAACCACTTATAGAGTGAGTGAGATTAAAATCATAGTTATCCTTTATTCTCCATTTTCATTTTCTTGTATTAGCCAAACCTGAAAATGTAAACCTTTTAATTGAAAATATTTGAAAATGTTTACGTGGAAATGTTTTATTTTTGCTCTATGTACTGCCACTGTTATAAATCCAAGTAAATAATTTGCTCCTTCAAGGAGGTTGTCGTTTCTAAGTATTATTTCTAATATGAAATATAGTAACACTATACAAGGTGTGCCTGAAAAATCCTTAATCAGTTACTAATAGAATAATTTATTTGCATACTCTTCCATTCTATGTCCTCAAAAGTTGATTGAACCAAATCAAGTTATGCGTGTAGTGAATTATTTACAGACGTCGATGTCAATTCGTTCAATACTTATATTTGAGTCAAAAACCAAATTCTAAGAAATGTTTTCTTCGTAACTAAACTTTGCTTCGTAAACTACAGCAAAAACCAAAAATATTATTGTTTTGTCACTATTTTGTAGTTTTTAAGATGCCATATTATGGTACGTTTATCAAACAAAATGGAGTTTTACAGAATCACTTCAGTTCACTTTGCATTAAGGATTTCTATATAAAGGCATTTTCCTATATGGAACCGGTTTTACAAATAGGCTTTAAAGTTTTGTCTATATGGTAAAAAAAGCTTAAAACATCCAGTAGCAAAAGGCAAAAATGGGTGCAAGGAGTCCTAGCAGAAAAAAATCAAAATCTTATGCTATAGAATGGAGTATTCGTCGACTTTTAGTAAGTATTAGAGAACAGCAATTTGTTATATTTTTGCCTTACCATTTACATTTACCTAAGATTTTAAAATGTATCACACAACGAAAATACGATTGTACTAATTAATATGTGTCCACATTATGGTGAACAAAATTGGGAGCAAAATAATACACACTGATTTTTCGTTAAGGGATCTTGCACTGGCTATTTATATTATTAAATACAATTCATCTACTTGTCAATGGATCTATGGAGAATTTCACAACATGGAAACAAGTGTTTGGCAAGGTTTCCCTGTGCGTACGAGGGCACAGCATTTGAGTTATCTAGTGTGAATATGTAGTATACTTAACTAATTTGAAGTACCTGTTTACCTTATGACTATGCAAGGGAGAAAACAGAAATATAAGTAGTAAGCAAAAGGATTTTGGTTCGAAAAGAAATGTACATTACATACTATCATGGATATTGGATATTATGCGGATATTAGATTACTTAATACGTAAAGACGCAATGCAAATGCGTGTACGTACAGTGGGTGGCACTGTGGCACATATAAGTTGCATAGTCCTTCTCCATGTATTAACTTTCACCATGTATTGTGTAACATATGCAACCTGAATGTAATGTATTGTGTAACCTATGTAACCTTTATGCCTGATGTTCCAAGCAACTTCAATAATTGCTCAAGTAATTCGCCATCATTAATTATGGCTTCAATTTTGAAAACCATCATGGATAAGCTAACTACGCCAGAAGAACGAATTGAGATAAATAATATGGGAAACAGGTTCCTTTACGATCTGCAAAAATCAAGAAAACGTCTTCGTACTACAAGTGAAGAAAAATGGGTGCGGATTAAGTGGCAGAAAACTCGGCTAGTTTTGGCATAAATTATTTTTTTTTTATTTTCGTTTGTTTTAGCAGAACGTGGGTTGAAACAGGCAGACACAAGTTAAATGTGGCAGAAAATATTTAAAAATTAGTCATATGAATTAGTCAGTATATAATAATAAAACAATGATAATAGTGAGGTAATCTCAATGTAACATTTAAAAGTAGAAAATCATAAACGCAGTAAATATTATTATTTTTCCAGTACAAGATTAATACGCTTTGGGGGGCCCCTTTTGTATGTGTATTGTATGGTGCGAATGAACGGCAAAGACTAACTAAGGAAACTGCAGCAATAAGTGTAATAGTAAAGGTACAGAAGAGGGGCAATATACTTCTTATCTAGTTTATGCAAAGCAATGTTTAGTATACGATCTTTCGAGGATAGATGTTTTTCTTATATCCCAATTTTTTTTTGTTTAATACATAAGTGTATGTATCCCAAAATATTTTTAACACAAAAGCTTAGTGGATAGATTTGTTTTGACAAATAATTATATTGTGATAAGGCAATGAGTACTTCGTACGCTATACCACTTTGTATGTTACTAAGCAAAGCTACCAAATGTCGGATTTTCTGACAGCCAATTTTCTGCCATTTCAACTGTGTTCTGCCAATTTCAATCCCTGCCTTCTGCCTGTTCATCAAATTTGATTAATTTGGCAGTTCTGCCGGTTTCAGTCCGGTTTTCTGCCGATTCAATTTTCCCCAAGAAAAATCAACCGAAGTTATAGCAAAGGTGACCAGTCCGCGGATCGCGGAAGAAAATCTGCAAAGCGGGTAGCACAGGAAGTTGGATATCTTCGTCTGAGGTTACTTAAAATCGACAGTTTACGAATGAAAATGGACCTTGTGCATCGCATTAGGTTTTACTTCTATTTTTTTGATACCCATATAACCCGGTTTTCTAAGCTTTACGGTATTATATCCTGTTTACGAAAAATAAAGAAATCCGATTTTCGGATTTTTTGGTACACAGTGATTACTCGTGAACGGAACTACGTAGAAAAGCGAAATTACTGTTTTTTGAAAGCCCAGAGTTTTCGACATTTGGTACCGGATTATAAGGGTATCAAAAAATTGTTTTTTTCTAATTCGGTACACAGATTAGTGTCTATAATGTTGATGAACTTAAAGATTGAATAAGGGAGTGATGTGATAACATCACAGTAGAGATGTTGAGTATTACCGGCCGTGAATGGGAACAGTTCACTTGGAAAGTACCTAAAGTAATATATTAGAACACGATATTGGTGAAAGTTAATACGTACTAGGATAGGACTATGCAACTTATGTGTGCCACACTGTAGTACTTGCATTTTTTTTAAACAACCTTGGTATTATGTAATTTTATACGGTGAAAGTACAACGACCAAAATAGTAGTAAAAGTACAATTATTTATTTAATTTTATTGAACTGTAAAAAATTATATTTTCATACAAGTATATTCTAACAGAAATGAATTCCACGACCATTGTCAAGCCAAATTACACTTCCATTGAGATTTATAGTACAATAATTGGTAGGTACATATACTATGTAGTACATGGTGATTTTCTTATAAGGTTAGCATGTTCACTTACCATAATTATGAATTATAAGTACACTTTGTCGTCTACAAACAAATATTCCTTCCATACTACATAATAAAATAATAAATGTTGCACACAACGGGACAAGTTCTCTTCCTTTTCCAGCATAGAATTTCATTTTTCACAACAATGATACAAGCAAATGCATTGCATCACTTACAAACATTTATAGCTTACAGCAAACGTTGAGGACAGCTATAATATGGCGTTTAGTTGTGCAAAGTGAAAGCTGTCTTGCACGTTATAAATGCATCTTGTACCTTTTAAGAAAATCGCCCTGTAGGTGGTACTTAAGTATAATACTACTGTTGTGCTACCACTTTCATCATTCAAAATTTTCACAACGATAATGTACAAATTGTGGAGTAAGTTTTTCGCCCGTAAATTGTGTGGCGGTATTTATCTATGACTATGTACTGGTACTGACTGCTGTAATGTATGCTACTTAGAAAGCCAATATTTCGGGGGACTGACATTCATAACACTCTCGCCTTTCCACAAAGATCAGCGGTCAGTGGGACTATTCTCCCAGACAATGCTCAATTATTTTATATCTGCCCTGTGAAGGAGAACAGAACATTATTAAAGTATACAGCCTTCTTTTGTGATATTAGTGCACATTGACGCTAGTGAAAATAAAAATTCGAAAGGATTGTGAACGTTTGCATGAATATCACTGGATTAGTGTATTAATGTAGTACATTGTAACATCGTGGTGAAAGTCTACAATGGTGAACGTGTAGTGTACAGCTAAGTAATAAAAATCGTACTGTATATATATAATTTTGGTAGAATAGAGAAAACATAATCATTAATTATTTCAACCTTTAGTAAAATTACAATGAGAATTAATTACTGTACTACTTATAGATCCTTCTGTCAGTATAGTACTACCTATATATCTAATACTAATATAAAACACAATATACTATATATGTAGGTACATTTATATAATTACGTAGTTTCCCGTAATTAAGTAAAATGAAGAATTGCTTTCACTTTTTTATGTCTGGAGATCAAAGCTTCTGATCACAATTTAAAATGCATTACGGTGTCCTGCACTGTATTATTTTGTTGACCTTGTTTCATACTCTCAGTTAATGGTGCCTTGGTCCCTGCAAACGATCCATGAGCAATTTTCCCCAATCTGCAATTCATTGTATTAGAAGTCTGTGCTACAAGTTGGCAGCGACTTGAGTCTTTACATTTTCTTTGGATTTTGTGTTCACTTCGTTCGAAGTAGTAATCGAGGGAAGGACATAGCCATTAGGAGAAAGTGTGTGACGACCATCTTGCAGTATAATAATAGTAGCTTTCTCTTTGCACACCGGCGCTTGAGTATTGTTTAGTCTTTGCTGACAACTACTTTGTCCATTTTTTACAACTAGTATATCTGCGTGATTTTTGCACACAGCAGTAAAGTTCAAAATTCCTTGCTCTTGTTCACTCTCAGTCCCAGACTCTGCTATATCGTTATTATAATCCACTGTATTTGAGATTGATGAGCTGCAATTAGCTCTGACACCTGTGCGTTCCTCAGTAGCTATTTCCACTACATTAGTTGCTGAATCTAAACTCATGGTTGCACTTAATGGGCGATGGTGGCCTTGCGGAGGACGTAAGAATTGACTACATTGGCGATTTAAGTGTGGAGACGGCGAGCCTCTAATACTGTGATTAAACTGGTAAGATTTGGCACATGCTGCAAAACAAAAAATTAGGTAACTTTGAGTACATAGCAATAACAGTATGTTGAATATAAAAAATATTACTATTACTACGTTCTCTATACTAAGTACTATATATATCTGGAGATGCACTAAAATGGAACCATAGGAGAAAGCACACGCATACTTTCACTAACTAGTATCACTATATTCTACGTTTACGCAAGCAGTTACAGTTTCCATAAGAGTTCCATATTACCTCCGTCGTTGACAATGCCCCAACTCCAATCCCCCTTCCCAATTTCGGAGTGCTGTCATGTCAAGCATCTCTGGTGTCATAGTAAACTAAGCGATCGTGAAAGTGCTAAGGGGCGTTACTATGATTAAAGAGAAAGGACATACAATTCTAATTGGGTTCCATATTAATGCCTCTCCCTGTATATATAGCATATTATACACTCACAAACATCGAGACTAATATATTAATTGCTTTTACATTTACCCTGGCATTTTCTTGTTGAGTTTCTACAACAGCTTCCTCTTTGAGAAATAGAACGATCTAATCTCGGTGGCTCCTCAGGTTCCTTGTGACAACAACATTGTAAAAAGTATTGTCGGCATTCGGGTGTATGGGTTCCGTACACAACGGGGCTAAGAAAAGAGCAGAACTTTCAATTAAAACATCTTCCAACTTTGAATTGAAATCATTCACACTTGTATAGATTTCACTTACTTCAAACAAGTATTTGCTACAGCCATTATAAATAGTAGTCCTTGTATACTAGCATCTACTTGTTTGGCACTGTCCAGGTCAATAACCCACCTGCATATAATCAGAACGAAAATTAGCCCTTCAAGTCAAGCGGTAACAATACCAGGTTCTGGTAACAGCATCACACCTTCAAAGATAATATCAACAAACAAACTTCGACTCTTTGATCTAAATTCCTTTGGGGAACGTTATGATTAATTGCATAAAGCGAATTTAACCAGAATTCTTTACAGATACTCCCTGAGGCACGGGAGTATGGTTAATACCCTGAAATTCAACGCGGTTTTATGTGTAGTTACAACTTACCACAATGTCATTACAACATAAGGAGTCCAGCAAAATACGAAGACTATCACAATTAGAACAGTTAAACGAAGCGTCCGTGTTTTAGCAGTTTCCATATGGTTCGTCGCGTCGTTTCTCCTCAAAAGCACTTTTCCGCTGTCTTCAGGGGTATCTTGATTTCCTGTGTTCAAAGAAAATAAATATTTATATTTATATGCAGAGATGCGTAAATATTATTTTGAAACACAGAATACAATACAACCATAATAGTATGTTAATGAAACTGATACTGAACGAGTGCAATTTGCAGTTTATACTTATAAAAGCTTACCCACTATTGAGGCAATTAAATGTTATATCTGTATTAACATGTATAACCAAAAAATGTGCATTTAACTTTCCCTTTGTCACTTGAATACGGGGTACATTACTTACATAATGTGCTTTCTCCATGTGATTACATCTTTGACCTAGTTCAAATATTTTTATGGGGATGTAACTCGAATTAATGGTTGGAAATATTTAATTGTTAATTTTGAGTTTTAACATTATTATTTAGATTGAGTATGATTATTTTAAAGCTTTGCTATGAAGTTGAGAAACGGGTAAAGGTTACTATACATATTTATATATGGTATATTACCGGGAAACACAGAATAAGGAAATTTGGGCTTTCACCACTATACAATAACGGTAATAGCAGTATGTATCACTGTAGTAAGTGAAAGCAGAAAGCAAAAATTGTTAGCTCATTCTGCACCGTTACATATGCGATGTACTGGAAAATAAAGTAATGATCATGTAAAAGAATATATTCTGCATAGGAACACATGTAATTAAATTGATTTTTTGCTGTTCTTTTATTGCAAATGGAGCATTACGTTGGGGCAAAAAGTAGCATGCAATACGTAAAGCTATAGTCTATAGCCTTTGTAGAATTTTTTGCTACAAGCATAGCTGGCTTCGCTTTTTGCTTGTAAGTACATAAAGATTGATTTATCTAGGCATAACCCTATTTCATTCAATAAAAATCTAAAAATTGAGCATTGAGAGTTAGGAAATGCTGGTAAGTTTGTTATAAGTTATAAAGGAGGAAATAGAAATAGAACTTGCCTTGACTGGACTCTTTATATTGTCGGGATTTCCTGCTGATTTTCCACAATATTCGGCTGTATGTGTAAATTATTACAAGAAGTGGAAGGAAATACAGAATTGAGACAGAGAACACGTTGTACAGGATCTCTTCTTCCTTGTTGGCAAAAAAATCGTAGCTGACACATTGGTAGAAAGGATAGACAGGATGCTGCAGAACTCGATATATCACTGTCTGAAATTGGAAAACAAAATTTCTTTAGTGTCTGTCTACGTCACCCATCCCAACTACGTGCTTCTTGTTTCGCAATTCACCGAATTCGAATAATTTAATTTTGGAAAGTACCAGCCTTCTGTACAACAAAATTTGCATCTAAATTGGCTGATAGCATAGCATCCAGCCGACTTTTTATTGTTTCTCATGATTGTAGCCTAGTGAATGTAGTGAAAGTGTAGCCTGCAATAATAATAATTACACCAGCACATAAATTTTCATCAACATGTCGGCACATAGACAAGTTAGGTATCCCCATTTAATTTTGCAGTTGTATTGTAATTGCGTCTTCATCTGCATCCTTAATTGGAAACATCAATTATTTTAATATATACTATAGCAAGTAAAGTGGATATTAGTTGCATAGGCATTTATGTATATCTAAACATGTATGTATAGGTAGAATATAATGCATGTAGTGAAGTATCTTAATATAATTGTAAATATAAATTAATGATGCTGAAACTCTAATCCTTAACCATACAAAAGAAGATCCAAGATCCATCTGTAATTGAACCAGCTACACTGGTATTTCATTTCAGTATTGAATTCGTAAATGTACATCTAGCAGGATCCACAAACATAAGAACATGACAGCTTTCTCTTTTCAAATACTAATTCCATATAAATCTTTCACTTCCCTTTTCTTTTGTCGACATATCACACCAGCAGTGTTCTATAATGTCAGACCACAGTTGCAAGACAGCATTGAATTACGTTTGTGAATAGAGCAGCTCATAATCAACACCTATGAAAGGTATTTTGATAGTCTGACAAGAATATTATATATGTAGCCACTGAATTGAATGAAAATCCGAGAAGTCATGGAATGTTATCTAAGTGTAGGTAGGTAGGTATGTATCTTACAAAGCAGCCATCATATAATTTAATAATAATGCCAAAATGAAAAGATCAGTAAGGAAATGTCATTGTTTTAGCCTTTATGGGGCTAAAACACTTCTATAGATTCCTTACTCAACGTTTGCCCTAGTATTTAAATAGTTAATAGCATAATTGAGAACTGAGAAATACAGCTTCAGATTATATTAAAGATTGCTTGATAAACACAATGAGGTTCATAAATGTTGGCACACTATACTTTCGCCTAAATATACTACAAAATGCCGAATGATGATTATGCTTGGATTATGCTAAGTAAATATTGTAACAATAACAATTAATTATACCATACCTGATATTTACTACTAAGTAAACTGTAAACTGTGTAAACTTTGTATAAGTAAACTTCCCTGTTCATTAAAATTTATTTCTGTATATTTTTATTGCTGAATTCGCAACAGCTGCATTGCATTGGTAAGAACAATGCTACGCACTATGAGCTTCAGCTATATATTATATATTTTAATGAGTTTAACCTTTAGCAAATGAAGCTTTAATGAATTTATACTGAATTTTAATATTCGCAATAAGTACAAATGTATGACTGCGACTGGTTTGATATGTTGGAGTAAATGTTAACTAAGTTACGTAATATGAACGACTATTTGTGAATCTCACTGTGTTATAGTACTATAATCATATTTTCATAATTCATACCGTAGATTTCATATAGAGTCTGGTGGAGTGGCTCAATAAATAATACGCAGTAGAATGAAATAATATGATGGCAGTACATAAATATAATTGGGCCTGAGTGCATCATATTATTCATGACAGCAGTGACCTATTTGTGTGGGACGCAGACTTCGTACTGTACCATACCATGACAATCTGACTTGCTTTTAAGATATTCTTAGACTTGCTCTATACTCTATACCTAGTATTGTGTGCATATTTATACCCGACCCGATTTAGGATCGTGATTCCATACAAGTTTGAAAATCATCCAAATATAGATATTCGATATCAGGAACTAGAGTTCGTGAAAGGAACATGGTCATCTAGGGCATGTCTTATGGGAACCATACTTGGGTTGCTTTATTTCTATATACTTATTCAATCGTTAACTGGAGCTTTCAAATCCTGGTTTTAATGATGATAATGCTCTTTTGTCAAAATGAAATCAAGCTTGCATTATATATATTCTGCCGTGACATTGGCTATTCTTTATGTAATATTTCATAGTTGCTAAAATTTACTTTTATTACGAATGAAAGTTTGAATGAAACCCTCTTAAATGCGAATTATAAATCGCGTCTGTAGACATATTGTTAAAAATAATTACACCCTGTTGAACCTATTGTTAGCGACATCCCAAGAAATTCGTTAAACAACCAGCCGGCTTGATTTAAAATACTAGTTAAGATAATACAATATGTGGCAAGAAAATAGAAACTTGTTACATATATTTATATCTGCTACATCATTATATTTATTGATGTTGGGATTTTTCTAAAGGAACTCCTTTATAATTGTAAGTTGGTACGTACATATAGTATACTATGTAACTTTAATAACTTGACCTATAGTTAAGCTACATGCACTATGCACTATTAGATATACTATACTAGACAGTTCTCAAAGACTATAAGATACAGTATCTGTATTATTGATATTCATTTTCATGCCTAAATTAGCAGCTGCTAAGCTGCTTTACAGAGGAAAGACAATATAACGAAAAGAAAATACGAGTGCTTTCACCGTTCTCATTCCATATTATTTATGCAAGTTCTTGTAGTATTTACCATGTTGAAAGCTGAGAAATCTAACAAGCACCATCCGTAACAATAATAATACCATTTTCTCGTTATCTTTGAACATTTATAGCCAGCATGCCTAGCGCACTATTCCTTTTGCATATTTAATTTAAAGATCTTCTATTTTAAAAGGGACTGCAATGAAATGTGAGTATATTCGTGCAAATCGGAAAGGAGACATCCACTATATATACCAATAATGTACACTGTTAACATGTTCACTTGTAACTCGTGTGTACTTGGGTATAATATAGCCATAAGCTCTAGCGAAAGGGGCACATCGTATTGATCGTATTGTCTTCCCAAATATTTTATATACGATTTCTAAAATTCGTATTCATAAATGATGGATGTACTTAATAACTTAATGAAATGCGTCTTTTATGATTAAGGTTTTTATATACTAGAAAGGGCAAGAAACTTCAGTTGTGCTACAAGCTACAGTCACGCTTTAATTGAATTCTGACATCGAACCAAGCGGTGCTCACCACGAAATCAGTATATATATTCAGAATTCAATACAGCATAATATTCTTCCTTTCCCTGCAATCAGAAAGGTCTATAACAGGCAAAGGTTACCACGGATTTAATTAATTAACCAATATATCAGCCATTCCGTATCGTTAGGTTCACCGCATCACAAGTTTACGTTATGTAAAACGTATTATGCTCAATTTTCTACGTTTTATATCCTAGAAACTGTAGAGCGATTACTAACTCTCGGTTACGGGTAAGTACCCTGCTACAAGGCTACAAATAAGCAATGATGTTTACAATGTTGTCTGTAATTAAATTGTATGTAATTATTAATCTTTCTGCTACTCTTTAGAAAAGTGAAAATTTTTAAATTAATTGTTCAGTCCATCATTGGTAATTGAAGGGGATATCGAATCCTGTCACAACTGTGGTTATAATCTTACCCCTTTAGCTTTGTATCGTAAAGGCAACAAAGTTTTACTAGATCTCCCATATTTTATTTACTGTTGCATTGATTTGTCTAGTCCTTAAATAGTATTACGATATTCGTATTCAACTACTCTATATACTATACTACCCAATACAATCAATATAGGTACTTGTACTTAAGGGATAACACTCACGGCCAAGCCCACTTATTTTTTAAATAGGAACATATTATGACAAGGGGGTATCGTTGGAAAACTGTTGACGTATTGAGTCCAAATATGAATCTCAGTGTACCACAAAAAATGAACAATGTGAGATTTTGTGACAATTCAGCACTAAATAGCTCTAATGTCATTTAAAAAATTGATTCTTCCGTGTTCTGAATCTTCCTGTGCTCATTAATTCTATTTTGCAAAGTATAGTAGTATATGATACAATAATTCTAATGTCCATTTCCATTGCTGACCTATGCATGAAACGAATAAAGCTCTGCATAATATAGTCTAAGATGGCATATAAACAATGATAAGTATGTAAGTAGAAGTAGGGATTTGCGTTACCAAATTCACTGCGCTGCTATTGAAAAATCACCGTAATAATCTAGTAGACTTTAGATAGTGGCACGATCGTGTAGTACATCAATATATTGTAAACGTATTAATTACAGTTAATTCTATAAAATCCAATATTAAATTATCCTAATATTAAGATATCCACAGGCCACAGCACAGAAAATGCAAACAACCCAAGTAACATGCAGATGTGATATCCTAGGAAGATTCTTGTATCTTGTAAACAACCTACAATAGATGGAAAACAGGCTGTTCCGACCACAACTTAATTACTCCTAGCTAACCTATCCAGAATTCAAAAGTTTCGTAGACCATTTCCGGTTAGGTTCCGCTAAATGACTGCCTTCCTTAGAGATTTCCCCACACAGCATTATGGCGGTACACATATCATATTGTGTAGAGGTATTAATGGGTATGTTTCCACTTACTAGGCATTCTCAGAAATCAGAAGATAACAATTCCAAGTTAGTGTTAAATAGAATAGTTAGGTAGTTAGTTTCATTTCAGATATATGCATACCATATATTTATGGGGCTAGATTTGGTTTTAGAATTATGTAAATGTAATTAATTGTGTTTGTTTGCTAGTGGGAAAGGAATGGATCATGTCAGATTCGCTACATCATGAAATATGTATTGGCGGTTTTGGCTCGATTTTGTTCGTGATAACAAGAGATTCGTCAAGTCCTATTTAATTGACACATGCTTCATTAAAGTTCAATCACTTTGAGCAGAGAATTTATTAAAGGGGTGTTCATCTGAAGTCTGTCTCTAAAATTAAAATGGCACTAGAGTACAATGCCAGAAGTACAGTAGGTGTAATAACACTTCATTGGAACATAAATGCAAAAATATTGCCTGGCTCTAATGATAAGTTATTGCCCAGTGGTTCTATACATAATTCAGCTCTTACTTATTTAAGTATTTGCATGCAGACACTCTCTTTAAGGAATAAAATATGGCACTTACAGATACATGCCAAAATATAAAACATACTTACTTCAACTTGTGCTAGAAACGCTGTACTGAGCTATAGTTGACGACTATGTATTACAGTACTCGTATTACTACATAGTAGTATTAAAGAAACGTTCCTATGCTATAACTAATATGCTGAATCGTTAAGTTTAATTTTATTGCGAAAAATGCATAAAATTGCAATTTATATGCATTGAAAATTAATTCAATAGCTTCTTAAGAATAGCTTACATCAAGAAGTGGAAGTACTTGTTTACTTACTAGTCCCAGAATCACTTCTATGCTCGAAATAAATAAATACATAAATAAACATAAAATCAATATTTATTATTTCTAAATATTAGGAAATGAACTACGAAAAGTATTTTTTCGGATTCAAAATATATTGATATCAAAATTGATCGGAAAACGTTTGCCGGCGATATCAGCTACGGCTAAAACATATTATACATTATGTACACCTTGGTATCCAATTAGGTTGAGTTGTGAATGAATGTTGTACAGAAAATGGCATGCGTGTGATTACAGTTGAGTTTAATGGCAATCTTCTAAGAAAATCTCTTTGAACTCACTCAGACTATTTTGTAATGCTTCATTGCTCTAATTTTATGTAATAATTGGCAATTTTGACAGCTGGATAGGCTTTAACTTTTTTACTGAAGAAACTAGTTGTAATTAACTTCCACATGATTTGTTCGCTGCTTAGCCGAATGCACAAAATTCATGAAAAGCGTGTTCCTTTAACTTCGAATCCAATTGTTTTTCCATTTTCGCTCCGATCCATTCATTATGTCTGTATTTGCCATGGTTTATTTACTGTTCATGTGATCCTGTTCAATTTTTTGTTGTAAAAAGGTATCTAAATTGAGACTTTTGTAACATTTCTTCTAATAAATCTGAGGAAATCAGCCAGCGTAATCCCAATCTCAATACTCTTTGTCCTAGAAAGGGACTACACTATGCTGGCTGAAGTTTAATTAAGATATGAATATGATGGCAGGACGGCATGAGGAGCTAATTCCTTTAGTTATCTTCACCATCTTTCTATATACTTTATTAGCAACTTGGCGAAATTGTACAGCAAAAGCTTAGGAAGAAAGTTGGGAATTTGGAGAACTTTGGCAGTTTTCTCAAGATTATTTCAGATCTTCTTAGCGTTATCTTCTTAAACTAATTCTTACTAATACCATCATCGGCGCCTACTACCTGCTACCTCGTATCTTAGGAATAGTATGTTACAGTGTTACTAAATTAATATATCTGACATCAACCATGTTTGTGCTTTATTACAATTTATGTAATTTGTGGAACTGGGATGCGAAGGTAACAAATTCAACATTTAAGTAAATAATGCAGTCAATGAATGAGGATTTACTTTTGCTGTAGACGAAGTAAATATTCCCAGTATTCAAGCAGTGCGCAGTGCCTAAATAGAAATTAAGTTTATAAACATAACTTCCTTGTGTTAATGGCATGGTAGAATGACACAAAATTGTTGTATGTGAGTGTTCTTCCCCGTTTACCGTAAATGTATAGCCCAGTTACATTCTCTTTGTTGCATTGCAGAGTGAAATCTTAGCTCTCGTTGCTTTTATCACATCAAGAGTACATAAATAAGAGAAAGACCTTTTGCGTCTTGGAAACAGTCTCATTAACTCTGGTGCACAGAGCAGCGATATAAAATCCATTTGCATGCATAGGTTACATTCTGAACAAGAGTTTTCCTTGCCCAGGTCCCAAAACCCTTAAGAAGGAATGTGTGCAAAACAGTTTTGCAAGGATTTATATCATTTGCTCAAATATTCTACATTTTCCAGTCTGATAATACATGTGCAATTATTTTATACTTTCTCCCAACTTTCTCCTACCAGTCAGAAGGTTTTCCACGTTGGCCCGACATGGTTTTGAGAAATGGCTTGTAAGATTCTGTGATCTCTACAGCAGTGGACGGAAATGTCATTAAGTACATGAGACACTGTTACATAGTACTTCCATATATTAGTAGAAGTTAGCATTTCTAGTCAACTAACGATAAGTAGGATACCCAAATGGCAGAAGGCAGAAGGGAACCTTGTTAGCAGTTAGTGAAAAGTAGAACTTCCAGGATATGACACAAGGGACATATCACTTTCCATACTCAGTATTAGCCTTGCGTTGCCTTGTAAGTAAGCAATAATTACATGTTATGTCAATTATACCAGACACCGAAGACATCATGTAGGTTGAGTTGAGAATAGCTTTGATATTGCGCATACTTAGACAAAGAATACAATAACATACTGTATGTCTATTGCATACACTAACCGTTAGATAGAAATTAGATACTTTAGCTAAAAACTACATACAAGAAAATCAATACCTAGACAGTATTAGTATTCCGAGTCAGAGGTTGATATTTTATATCTAAATCAACAATATGAGCCTACTATCAACGTATCAACTTTAGTTGATGACCTCTCAGTCTGATAATGGATACCCATGGTGCTATTCACTAGATTGTAACCCTTTACTCTGTACACATGCGATTATTTCAATGGCCTACAAATAAACAATAACTTCTCCCTGCCCTGCCCACACATATATTTGGTACTGAAGTTTCTAATGTCTACAGCAAAAGTGGATATAAAGGGTAAGTTCGGTTGTTCAAATAATTCTTATAGGTCGAAGTTGAAGCTTAGAATTCCAGTATAGGTATTAATCAGCATTATGTATACCTATGTATTTGCAGTACTCTTTCACGGAAATTTAAAAAATCGGCTTAGCTTGGCCAGTAGGCTAATATGGAGTGCTGCTCGGTTAGTGTATGTTTACCTTACTTTTGCAAAGGAACACTAATCTCGTGACATAATGCTTTCCCTGTTAGCAAAGGAAGATTATACCATAAACTTCTTTTACATAATGCTAAGTGCTATAGGCAGCTTTCCTTTGTACCTTACTGAACCACAAGACTAATAAGCTAGGAGTTTCTTCGCTGTGCTGTAGGAAGAAAGTATCTAATATTTACTTTACTTGAGTCTGGAGATTAAGTAATATGCCTATACCTACGTATGTATGTTCAGTTGATTAATTTTCAGATAAAAGAGTTGGTGCTTTTGGTTTGGTTAAATTAAATAAAGTACATACGTTGCGGAGTTTGCAGATGAAAAAGGAGCAAAGGTTATCCTCCCAAAATCAAGTCGATACCCTGAATATATTTTTTCATTTAACACATGCCTGGGATGTGAAAATATTTATATGTCGCTGTTTGGCAAGCTATTCCCTCATATATTGCCATATTTTATCAATAAAAATGATTTTGCCATTCAAATCTACATTTTCAGCATGTTACATAGAAAAAAATGTTGCGCATAAATGTTTTTCGCACTCGATGCTGTTACTTTGACACACAATATGGACTTGGGCTCAAGGTTTAAATACAAAACGGGTCTACCAAAAATTCTGTATTTACCATGTCCGTAAAGCATTTATTTCACGTCCAAAAATATTTGTGATACGTTTGTATAACAGTGCCTACGTAGTACATAAATACGTACCACCTACAACAATTTCTTAATGTTTATATGTGTAAGCACATACAGAAGATTGTTAAATTGTTTAATATTTATTTATACACTGCATATAGGTACAATACTAGGCAAATATAATACAGTACAATATCTGTGATTGTATCACATTGCATAATATCTTACGAACGATGGAAACCATTACCTACAAGAAGATATTTATATGCAAAATGCAATTTAAGCCGCTTTCCAGAAATCTAATACAGAATAACTTGCAGGGAAGTATGCAAATGCAGCTATATGCTACATACTACTAGTGAGCACATCTCTGAAAATCACTCCATTTGAAAAAAGCTTTTGCATGTAGACTGTTGTATATTTTACATATTCGAATCGAGTTCCACTTCAAAGTCCAAGTGCCTACGAACGCTACGAACTTGCGAACAATGAAAATAGAAGAAAGCTCTAGAAATGAAATAAAGTAACCAAAAAGAAACTACTCTCTGTGTCATGTTTTCAGTTTTTTATGTGTAACCTTACATACTCCACATAATAAAAACAAATCCATTTCAAAGACACAGGTGTATCATCGGAAAAGCGGAGATGCCGGCTAGCTAGTTTTTCAAGAATGATACATAATAAATGCAATGTACCTACGTACTGTACCGTGGTGTGCAAGGCATGGTAAGTAGTAAGTTAAGTAAGTACTATACCTACTTATAAATTCCTCCCTCCCGTGAAGTGGAAAAATGTATAAAATGCATGTGTAGATAAATAGGTAAATGTATTAGGTAGACACAATTATCAAATAAACTTTAAATTAATTCAATGATACAGTTTTCTATAGAGTCCTAGAGTTTTAGCTGTTCTATAAAGTAACCCGCTAGCTAAGTAACGAAACACATGTTTAGTGTTCATTCATGCCACATTCAGGAGAAATGAGGGAATTTTGGTTAAGACATTAATGAAAAGTATATAAATACGTCTCCAGATTTACCTAAAGCAATGCTTATCAATTCTAGGATACAGTATGTACGTAAATAACTCACTTTCGTTAGACCTTTGTTCAAGACCTGAGTTGCAAGTATAAATAATTAATAGATAGCATTATGGCAGCTTGAATTTTATTTTATTTAAGATGCACTAAACAAAGTAGACTTAGATGATTTTTACTTCATCTCCAATTCATGATCTCATAACTCAAGATTCTGAATATAGTAGTATACCTACACATTT
>JAQFYC010000183.1:0-74555 GCA_034694165.1 Tomocerus mixtus | reverse complement strand
AAAGGATCATGCACAGACAACAGAACAGGCAGAATATCAAACACATTATTTTGAATCAAAAATAATCGAAATACATTTGACATTGCATTTCCAACGAATACTCTGAGATCAGCTATGCAGCTATGCTATGTTGTATTTTGTATGGGTGGATGGATAGTAGGGGACAAGGGGAAGGTAGTAGAGATTAGTGGATACGAAATTAAACTACGGATTAAAATATTGTAATAATTTGGCAAAAACTTAACTACGAAATAATGAATAATGAAATTATCCACACTTACACAATACCAAGGTAAAAGTGAGCAGATGACAAACATTTATACTATTGTACACCGCAATTAGGTACTTTATCTGGCGACGATTTCACAGTTAATTAACTACAAATTTTAATATTCTTCAAAAGTTCAAATGAAATAACTAAAACTTTTAAAACTACTTTACACAAAAATCGTTTGGTTGTTGGTTGTACACAAGGAATATAGATAGGAGTGAGACTGGAAGCAGCGAGCTATTGGGAGAATTCGGCCGAATTGAAGCAAAAAACAAACAAGTCAACTAATGGGTAGTCCTATGCCGAGTGTGTATTTTTAGCAGCGTCATCTATCTGCGGATCGGTGCAATTGCCGTATAGTTGTTCTGTTGTCGTTGTAGCACATGTAGAACTTTTTGCTCAATTCATACCGTTGAATTATAACAGGTATCCACTGGCTTGGTTGTACACGACACAATTTTAGTACACAACTAATAAACGAAAATTGAATTTCGACGCCAGCTTTGTGACGGACGCATTTACGCATTATCCCCTCCTTTGTTCTATATTCAGCCGCGTAATACAATTTCCTACGTCTTAAACAAGAAATATCAATCCTGTATCCTTTGTTTGCCTCAACACTCTCAACAATGCATTTTGTCTACGGGTGCATTTTTTCATGACACTTAGAGCTTATTTAGAGCTATTTTTTACTATGATGTAATACATGTATGATTATTGATTAGAGCTTAGAGCTATTTAATAGTTCTTCACCGTAAGTAGTAAGTAGTCTCGCCAGTCAATTAAACTGCAATTAATTCTGCCTTAAAATCTAGTATTATAATAAATAGTTAAAATCTAAATTAATTAAGATCTTTTCTACATAACGTAATATGTTTTTGTTTGTACACTACACGGCATGGATTTTAAAGCCTGATACTGTCAAACTGTTAACTTTAGTAGGCAACGTAAAAGACAGGAATACACAATTTATCCAATCCGTTCAATCAATTGGATTTTTGAACAAACCATATAAGCAATAAATAAGCAAGAGCTTCGAGGGATTTTATCAGCAAATGCTGATTAACGAATAAATGAGATTCTTAATTGACATCCTGCTTGGACACATCATAAATATCAGTCACTAATTCTGTCCATTATAAAGTCATTACTACACACTACATAATGTTCAGCACAAAATACTTATAAAAATTTTGGTACTACTACTTTCTTACATACTTATAACCTATACTAATTTGTAGAACATAACTTACTCCATACCGTTAGTAGTTTATACGTAAAACACCTGCAATCTTTCATGAAAAGTGTTTTAAAGTACTTCTAAACAAGTACATAAATATTATATCACACTATTTTAGTATGATTATATCACATAAAGTACAAACTTGTACGTATGTACATATAGTACAAGAAGTTGAATTGATTTGCGTCACCGATTAAGATAAGTGGAAGGTACTTGTACATTACAAACTTACAAACTACACGAGTAAAGTAGGATACACCTAAATGAGTTTCTATTAATGTATAGCATATAGAGCACTATTATATGTAGTGGGTTTGTAAGTAACAAGAACAAAGTGCAATAATGGGAAATGGATGCAAAGAAGCATCCAGTTATTATAAGAAGTTATTGAGACTTGAGACATATCGTGTATGTTCATTTGTACTATGTATAATAAACCAATAGCGATACAAAGCAAGTAGTGATGATGTAACTACTACTTACTTACTTAATTCGCTTTCTTCATTTCATTACATTGTCATAAATAAATTATTAACTTCTTTGTATGTACAATAGTAGTTACTAGTGTGCTCAAACGCCTGTGCTATAACTTGTTCCCTGCAATTATAGGCATATTATTGCAATTAACTTCTGATTGTAAAAGAATAAAGACAATTCCCATAAGGAGTTATAAGTCTTATGGATGTTTGTCTGCAGCTACTTAAAATTCATATAAATAGAGCTGTGTCATCTCAATATCTTCACTAACGAGCTAATGAATGTGAAGTATCTGTACGTATAGTGGATTAGTTAACAAGTTGTCTTCCTGTCTCTACCTTGTCATTCTAATAATTCCTAAGTCATACATTAATATTCCATTGATTTGATATTAGTCATCCTATTATTGACTTAATTTGATTCATTCATTTGTAGTTACATCGTAAAATAATTTTTCTTATACCTTCAATCTTACCCCTGGACTAGAACGTTCGATGTTTATTACAACTAGGTACTTACAATGTAATGTACCTATACAAAACAGACAGGTCGTAGGTGATAGATAAGTAAATTGCTGCAAATAATAGGGAAACTCCCTATCAGCCAATTATCGTTTTCGAAAATAATGACCAGAATGCTCATTCATTATCCGTATCTCCTGTTCGCTACCAACTTTGTACACTCTGCATGCTGTCTGTCTGTGAAAAACAGAACGCGATGTGAATATTTGAACATAAGCTTACAATACCAATACTAATACCATACTAATTCTGTCAATCTTGCACGTGCTTCTGCCAAATAATAAATGGAATATCTACTGAACGGGGAAACGAGCACAGAGCATGAAATGATCTGGATGTGCTGGATAATATATGGATTATTAGAACGAAAGGGAAAATAGGAGCAAACAATAAACATGCAATCTAGTAGTTATTATATGTAAACAAGGATAATTTAATGCTAAAATTATATGCTAAAGTAAAGCTTAAATACAACCTAAAGGCAGGGCAGGTAAACTAAATATATATACTTACGGTGAGATTAGTAGATGTTCCCGCGGACTATTTTTAATAACACAGTGCAGTAGTTCTTGCTGTTAAGAAGGTTAATATATGTATAAAACGTGTAGCTATAGGCTATAACTTTTGGAATGGGATGAAACTTTACTTCATTTGCAAATTTTGACGTAGTATCCTCCGATCACAGCACAAAATAGGTAGACAAAGCACAAATGTGTTTGGTTTGAAATGTATGAATTCCACGAAAGTGTAAGTGATGTTTAGCTAGACGCTTAGAAGTAACTGACAAGAAGACAGAACTATTCTGTTATTATGTCACGGAATATAATATGATAGGGATAGAGAAGGGATAAATGCATGCTATCTTGACGTGGAATTATTTAGCTTATAGTTTGTAGGATGGTTGGTTAGTCCGTATCATTACATGCATTTGCATTTGACTGCTGTTTGTATTTCAGCAAAGGTGGGAGGAATGAGGTCAGCTTGCGAATTTTATTTCCCTCACAATATTGCTCTTTTTTGCAGGAGCAAGGAAGACCGTTGAGAATAGTAAATAAATGCTAAAAGCGCCAGAGGGTATGATGCAGAGCATACATAACATAGATAACGTAATAACTTTATCCACATTTACTGCAGACATTATAAGTGTGTACAGATAGTATATAGTGTTCATAACATAGCCAACCTTGTAAAAATTCTACTGTACAATATACACGTGTGTAGATACATACAATTTTGCATTATGTGCATAGTGCATTAAGGTGGGCATGCTTATACATAAAGACTTTACTTTACACACACCACTGCAAACAATGTATTACCGCGGAATCTGTAACTGCTAACTCAGTAGAGTACAAAAGGTATAATATGTTATAGGTCCTGCTAATAATGTAGATGCTATACCTTTATTATTGAAAGTAACTCAGTTATGAGTAAGTTTCAAGTTTTCATCTAATCTGTGAATGTAAGTATGCAAAAGCCATGGTAAACATTTCACCTTGATTTTGTCTATAAGTGAGAATTACCTTCTGAGGCTGGATACAGTATTCATGACTATGTGGCTATGTTTTGTTTTGCATGATTTTTCCTTAGCTTGCTAACCTGCATCACATTATGTTTGTATTACACAAATTGCTTATGGATAAGTTATTTAGATTGATATACTAATAGGTAAAATAAATGCTGCTAGCTAAATACATCATTGTTTAAAATAAATTTAAACGAGTTAAAGTTATAAATGCGTTCGTAAAGGACAGCGTAGTCTTGGGTGCCCTAAACACTTGCAGTTATTTTTAAATGACATAAATTGCAAATTATGTTTATTATGTAAACGCTTACAGCTATAGACCACACATAAACAGTATTTCTTTAGTATGTATGTATACATATTCTCTAGTTATGGATATCCATCATTATCAGATCCCCATAGGTAGATTATTATATTGTGCAATGATTTGTGTATGACTATATCTGTTATCTGTCTGTGGGATACAATGTTTGCAAAATCCAAGAGTAAAAAGTGTATGTTTAAGTACATATGTTCAAACCCATTTAAGCAGCCTTACTTTTTTGTTATCTGACTGGCAATGAAAAAAGGATGAAATGAACTGTTGTACGGATAAAATTCGTAGTTCATGTTCATGCCAGTGAGCAAATGGAAACCTAATACAATAGTAAACATGATCGCTGTATGCACTAGGAATGTAAATATATAGGATAGTGGATCCACGTTGTATTCATTATGTCCTAATCTTTATAAACTACTTTGCCCATCTGAACCAGCAGTGGGTGATTGACGTAGTAATTGCAGACTTTGGCTGACTCAAGTCTATAAAGCCTCAGAATCTTCAGACTGTGCTGAATTTTGTTACAATTGTATACAAAATATAGCATAGAACTTGCTCGCTACATACATGCTTGTGCCAAAAACTAAATCTCTTTGCCAATTTTTTGTCCCGTTGGTTGCCATCTGTCGCTCGTGTTTTGCACATGTGTAAGGGTAATGCATTTTATGTATAAGTTTATGGTGCATTGAGCATAACTATAGATGATAATTTAAGCTTTCATTAACAATACTATTTAATATTTTAAGCACAGACATTAATTGTAGTTTGATGTTTCAGCAATTTATTAGATCATTATTAGTATTAAACCACTAATTAAGACTTACCTTCGTTTCTTCGATAATGAATATACATACTCCTATCATTGGAATGGAAGAGGAACTTAATTTTAAACAAATACTTTCACACACAACTATGTACATAAGTATGAGTTATGTAATGAAATCTTTCGTATATCAAACTGCGTTATATTCATGAGCTCGAAACGTGAAATTAACTATAATGGACTGCCAAATATATAATAGATTGATTGCCACTTCTGGCCCAGTGTTGATTATTAAGGTTATACTTACCTTATATTGTAAATTCTACTACACTTTATGAAACAAAATATGCTCTGGTATACTATTTACATTTTCAAGGCGAACAATGCTATAATTTCATCATAATTTTAAATAGAAATAGGATAGCTCGGGTTATAATGGTACACAATTACACAACACAGATCTGTGATCTATGTACTATTTTATCTGCCTGTGAGGAAAAAATTCTATGCAAATGGGCACAATTTCGCTCATAAAAATGAGAGTATAGTTAAAGCGAATTTAACAATTTAGTATGCCTACTATGTGATTCGGTTGTGAATACTATAATAAATTAGTATAAGTACATTCTATGCACATATAAGTGTACATACATTATAAAGGTAATACTTAAGTTTTTTTATTTATCTGATGTCTTTTCTGTTACATTTCTATGCGTTTATAGACTTTCTTGATGAATGCATAAATGTGAGTATTTGAATCTTAGGCTAAAAGTTCTCACCTGAAGGTCATAATTCAATAATTTTTGTGTGTTAACTCAACTCAATTCAATCCCATACGGCTGAAAGCTAAAAATTCGATGACAGTAACCCTTGTTAAATTAAATTTATGCCTCATTTTACAAAAAAGGTGCGATCATGATCATGAATGGACTGCAGCAAAATAATTTTTTCAAGACGAGCTCGTGGTCGTGGTTTTAATTTTCATGAGTCCGTTTATTGTATGTCTTCGTTTCGTTGCCCGTGCTCTTGCGTGAGTTATTCTTATAAATGAAATAAAGTTAAGCGAGAATTGAGCACCAGAGGAGAGGGGACTAAGAGAGACGGAAAAAACGTCCTAAATAGAAAAAGCTGTTGACTTGAGCCTTCTTACCAAAGTCGTATAAAGTATACGGGAGAGCTTTTTGCACTTGGAGTTATTATCAAGGCAATAATAGTTTTTGTCAATAGAGTAAGAGTAAACATTAAAATAGAACAGAACTCTCCAAGTGGATGAAGTGCAGGAGAGTCAAGCCAAGAGTTAAGAATTCTATTCTCTTCTATTTATTTAAAGGCTTCTGCTGGGGAATCCAATCATAACCAAAAGTTATATGCTAGTTTACATTACAGACATATGGAAGAGTGTCAGTATTAAAAGGAATGCGTATTTATTATGATTCATGACTGTTTTACTATTGTTATGACTTCACTTCTAACTTTAACTCTTTCATACTATTACTCAATGTGTATTTATGTACCACACATACTAAATACTACTTAATTAACTTAACCACAATGGAATACAAAGATTTCTATCACACTGGGTATTCTGTATTCAAAATAAATCACTCAAACACTTTATTACATAGAGATAAATAATAAAGTTATTCTTCGAGTGTTCAACTCAACTTACGTTATGGCCATTACCATTGGATGATGGTGTAAATGGTGGTGTACGCTAATATATTTATGTAGTTAGCTCTACTCAAGATAAATATGTATTATTTATTTGTTGGAATTAATTAATTAAGTATAGATATCTATTGCCATTAAAATACAGATAATCTTGGCATAATAAGCAGAATGACCGGCACAAATTATAAATATTTCATGTGTTCACCTAGGTACTAATATATACCATTATTACAGAACGTTCGTGAAGAAGATAGCAAATTAGCATTTTTGTAAACAAAAGACTTGATTTGCCTTCTGATTGCAAACTTGACGTAATCTATGCATTTCGTCAGACAGAATGCCTTTGGCTCTAGAATTAATAATTATGTAATTTGCAATATAAAGTTATGATCATATTTTTACATACAAATACACCTGGATCTGCTCTATAGATATTTTTATTATGGTGTGTATGTATATGTATGGAAGCATAGGTATAAGTAAGCATGCCCATGAATTTCTGATACATACTAAAAAGTATTTTTAATTCAGCCTAAATATTTGTTGCATTTTGTGAAAAGCAGTTGTATTGTATTGTACTCTGAGTATTCCTCTGTATCCTCTTTACTCTCCATTTTAGCGGTGTTAATTAGTATGAGCCGAATTAAGAGTCCAATGCACTTAAGAACATCTTGTACAACGCATAAGAGCTTTTATGGAATAAGTTTACTTACAAAAATCTTATCGTACTGTAATTATTAAGTTAAATAGTACACACGCCTGTGATTCCTAATGATCTGTGTACAATTCTTCCCCCAGAAAACAACAAAATTATAACTTGTATATGTCTGGGTGTGTCTGTGAATAGACCTGTAGTCTATAATAAAACTGTCCGCCAATTCAGTACATCCTATTCCTTGTTCTGGCTATTATGCAACGTAACTGTATTCTAAATAAAAGCTTGCTTACATCGAAGGTTAGACTTTTGAAGAAAAAATGTTTGGCCAGTTTTAATAAGTAATAATGTCATATACACCACATTTTAAGCAAGTTTGCAGATTATTTCGATTTGTAATAATAATTTTTGGATATAATAAAATGGTTGGAACTTTTAGAGTAGCCAGAGACAAATTAGCCCATATATTTTGTTGACGCATATTTCCTAGGACGCATTTTTCTTTCATTAATTTAGATTTGTTTGGTTAAAATGGTAGCTGTGATTTATGTGCGATATTTATAGCAAATATATTAAGGAAATGTAGTTCTCTTCTCACTACTCTCAACTCAACTATTTTACTTACTATTACGTTGCAAATTATACCCCAACTATAAAAAATAGGAACGGTGATATTCGAATAATAACATAAGTTAATGTATGCGTACGGTTATTATGAATCCATTCGTACACTCTGTACTTCCTTGAAAATTCTTCAGAGCTTAAGTTACTACGTATGTTTTACTATGCTTGATATTAACTTACTATTCACTACCCGGTACCCGACTCACAAACCGGCAACCGACATATTTCTCCAATGCAATGTTAGCACAGATGTTTTGTGGCATCATATCATATGTATAACTGACATTAGGCATTCCAATCCAATACTTGTACACTGATGCATGATGATGATGGCACGGCAAGAAAGGAGTCAAGTAACACGGCCCCCATTCATTTTCCCCGAATGTTTACATGTATAAATAAACTCTGGACCATATCTTATTAAGCAACTAAATTGATGCTTACTGTTAACAGGAATGTCGTGTGCATTGTGCTATATAACCTATATAGCAAACATCTATGTGCATATTGCTTCACTTTGTGGTTCGCCAGAGGAATTTTGGATGAAGTTAAATTGGAGTTAAAGTTTTTGCTAACAGTAATGAAAACACACTTTGTAGTGGTATTCTTTTGTATTAACTTTAGGAAAGCTAAAACCAAATGTGGAATATCAAATAAAGAACCCAGCTTTGTTATATTTAGGTATCTTACCTTTGTACTAGATACGCATGTTGTATCCTGCAGTGTTAATATATAATTTATGATATAAATTATTTGTACATATCACATAAAGGGTTAAGTGCAATGCCAAGATTTCTTCTACTGTACTAGACCGAAATACTGCTATCACTACGATATATTATGGCATAATATTATATAGACTACTTATAATATTATGGGCAATGTATTGTTTTTATTACTTCTAACTATATAAATGAACTAAACATACTTACTTTCCACGATAGTAGATTATATAAACAAACATCTCTATTTCTTACATTTTTGGTGTATATAACCGTGTTTCGTATTTGTACAGAATAGAAGAATAGACAGATTCGACAGCACAGATGGGAATGGGAATATGGGAAGTCTGGAAAATAAGTTCAATTTAATACTAAAATTAGCCCACTCGTCACCGTCATTGCAAAACTTTAGTTTCTGGTCGTCAGTTTTGGTTACGGTATTTGAAAATCCATTTCAGCTTTCCCATTTCTTCGTGCAGCTGGTCTCGTTGGTGTGTGGTATTGCTGTGTGTGGCACAGGGTGCTTTGATTTATTTTACGTCATAGGAAATGTATGTACATATATTTACCCAGGTAGAGAGTAAATTGCGTTTAAGGGTATTCAAAAATACACGAGACTCGTTTCTAAATATTTCATTCTGTACAACAAACACACAAAGCAGCCCACTACCGTTATTTGTATTTCTAAGCAAGAGATAGAATGGGATGCATGGAATTCCTCAAAACCAGGAAAATGTTTTACTTCGTTAGCCTACTGATACATCTTGTCATCTTATCTCTATATGCAGATGCTTTTGGGATTCTATTACTAGTTACTGTTTGCTCCTGCTATTACTCCGCACTTCCTAATCAAATGTACTTTGAAGCCAAACTTACCGTAAATTGTCTCTCTAAAAAATCAATAGAAATTGTTTCGTATTTTTCATGGAATCTCTGTCCTGTAAAATGTATTACTAAAATGGTTGCTGTAATAGCTACTGTGCTACAAATTCTGTCTATATGTGAAAGTCAGATCCTCAGATCCATATTTTTACCCTAATACCTATACCTAATCAATAATGTATGCATGTAGCATGTACTAAAATTCAAATGACATTATCTCATATGCCACTGCAAAAATGCAACCTTCAAGTTTACAAACCCGTTTGTCAACGTTTTCCACATTAGACCTGAATCTGATAATTCCGAGAGGCAAAAATAATAGAACTTCCTGAACTGAACTTCCTATAGAAGTTTGTAATGGATTCAACCACGAGACTTTGATGAAGAGTCTTATTAACTGCTTTCCAGAAAATAGTTGTAACTAAATGCATCTTCTTTATATTTTCTATCACACAAAGTAAGTTTATTATGTACTATAATACATTAATAATACACTGCATCATATATACTATAATACATTCATTTGCACATGCAGATATGTTCAGTGTCAGTAATGCAGTGCCACACAAATCTGTGAGCGTTTTCACATAGTAAGTATTTGCATCATATAATATCTAAATACATTGCATTAGATATAGTTTTGTTAAGGATAATACATTACATTACACTTACACAATACACTGACATGGATTTTTTGCTTGTCTAAAAGTTAGTTATTATACTGTTGCATATAAATATTATAATATTACTCATCGTCTATAGGTACACTACATCATAAATGGAGAATGAATCTTTCTACAATACTTCATTCATCGGCTTCCTTAGCTTCTTCATCCGGATCTGAATCTCCGTTGCCACCTAATGATTCAAGCTTTTTTCTTAAGCTTTTGATGGCCGAATTTTTCTGTACAAGTATCTTTTTCATGTTTGCGTATGCCCCTGTAGCTTGAAATTTTTTTTCTAATTCTTTCTCTGCTAAAAGTAAATTAGACTGAACTTGACGCAATTTATCCTCACGGGATTCCAAATCTTTCCTAAGCCTTTCTGTGTCTTCTTCCGCAGCTTTGCGACTGGTTTCCAGTTCCTGACTCATTATCTTCACGGTGTCACGCACAGTTTGAATTTGGGCTTCTTGGGATGTTTCAGTTGTATTAAGGGCGTCCATTAAAGCTTCTATTTGCTTCTGAGCACTTGCAAGTTCCTGAGAGAGGGATGAAACGGATGATTGATTTCCTGCCGATGATGAATCTTTATACGATTTTTCTTCAGTTATAATTGCTCCCATCTACACATGAAAGTAGGGGTTTACAAATACACACCTCAGTGTTAAAACCAATATGTAAAAGATTTACCAGAGCAATAAATTATGGTACATACCGTTTGATTTTGATTTTCCATTTCTTTCAGTCGATTTTTCAAAATATCATTTTCAGTTACAAGTCTAATTATCTCTTTCTTCAAGTTGGAGGCCACATTCATGTCTTTCAAAGGTAATGCTGTATGCTTCCCTTTGGTGACTATAATGTTCATTTTTTCAGGTTGCTTGCATAAATTCTCGTCATATATTTTTATGGCCGTGAGTTTTTCCCTACAATAATAAATATAGAAAATTCAGATCTCTATTTAATGATTAATTTTCATTTAGTACCACGCTCTTTAGATATCCGAATCTGTTACTTTTGCTCTTTCGGCAGCACTAGCAAGATGTTACCAAATTAATTTTGTGTTACAACGAAGCAATATTTCTATGCTTTAAGATGTTATTTTTGAGTTGTGTACCTGTTTTCCAATTCGGAAATATTTGCTGTGAGTGTCAAGTGCCACTCCTCGGCTTGTGACAACAACTGTTGCACCAAAAGAACATTAGTGTGCACACAGTCACTTAATTCAGTTTCAACTTCTCCGTCCACCATTTCTTGGAGTTCTTCAAGAATTAATTTTACTTCATCTGCGGTGTATGTTTCATCTTCTCTTAGCCTACATTAGTAAAAAATGGAGATAATATTTACGTAGACTATACCTATACATATATAATACAAACATACCGACATATTTATAACTTAGACTATAAATATTTTAAGCCAAATGGGAAAATAGAATAAAATAAAATTCTGTAATGCGATCTGAAATGTGTTTGAGTGGGCTGTTGCCCAAACTGCGAAACAAATCAATTTTTTCTATATATTTATATGCTTGTGTTTTAGTAACCTACTTACCTAGTAATTTTCAAATACAACTAAGACAATTAAAATATCGGTACGGAGCATTTTTGTGCTTACAAAGTAAAAGTTTGGATAAATGCAGTGCATTTAGGTACATTAAATTCCAAGCTGTTGTAGAATAACTTACTTGAAGTTTGTCACACTCATAAAGCAATGATCTACAGATTTAAGACGTTGAGTTTGTTGATATTTTGACAGTCTCAAGAATTCAGAAACTAAGCCAGCATGAACTGGATTCAGTTTTAAGTCCGTGGCATCCTATGCAACAAAAATTATTAAAGGAAATTATAAATTATATCACCACCATTTGTATGTAAAATCGTAATAATTTTAACTTTGTTTAATTTAAAATGTATACTTACCATTGAAGTGAGTATTCCCTTAAAACCGCAAAATATTTAAATGCTCGATAAAGAATGTTTTTTACAATATTAGCCGTAAGAAATTATATGGTAAAGTAGAAGTTAACCGAACCCTTTCAAAGAGTTGTGTATGTGTGTGTGTCTTTTGTATAGTGTTTACAATCGTAGATCGTAGACAATTCAATTGTATCCAGGCAAACAAACCGTTGTCGTCAAGAATCGATTATTGACCACAGTAGGTTCTGTGTCTAATGCATTGAAAGCCAGATTTTACGTTCATATCGTAATCGTGCTATGTTTGCACCCGAGGTGTATAATTATTTAGTAAATAGTCCATTTTACCGGAAAACCTTTAGTTTATGTTCCCATTTAATAAGTAGGGCAAATGTTGCATATTGTATATTTAATTACCTCTACATTCTACAGAGTAAAGGTACTCTATGTAAAGTAAGTAAAGTATAGCGAGCTATTGTGCTGATAATCATTAAATTATTGATATTCATGAATTAATACCATTGTCAGAGCAAATTACATTATTTAGTGTATTACGTATAGGTATATAGTAAAACAAGTACGGGTTTAATACAATTATAATACAGATAATGATATGTTCCATAATTACTCTTTATGCATCAAAAATCGACAATGCAATACCTTAATAATAACACACTGATTTGTAAGTGTACATCGGTGTACATCAAATACTTTATTCAATTTTCCCCCATAAAACCATAACATCATAATTATTTGAATTACAGAATGCTTTGAATAATATCTGTATTTATAAACTTTTTCAATTAAGAAATGCATTCACGTAAACGAATTTATATACGTAACTATTTATAACGTATATTTGTGAGCATTAATTTGCCGTTTTCGCAAAACAAGATTGGAAAGATTGAATTCTGCGATCCATTCCAACAACTTTTAATTGCTGTTCTCCCCAGTTTGGATAAATTCTTTTGCACAATCCCTTGCATTCCTTTTCTTCGCATGCGGAAATGCATGTGCCTCTCGTGTCAACGGAGAGTGGCTTCTTCAGCCACCTTTTTGGCAGATTCCTGCATGATCCATCGGTTTCAATGTAATGAGAGTTACCTAAATATGTAAATATAGTTGAAGCCGACATTGTATAATGCATCTGTAATCACATAACTGTAAGAAATTGTATTAGTATTTTAGTTTAAGAAAAATTACCTGCAAGGTACTCGTCCATGTAAAAGTCGGCTTTGGTCCCCAAAGACCCATATTCGTCGATTAACAGGTCCTTTTTGGCCAAAGTGACGGCACACAATCCAAGCAATATAGAAATTTTGGTAAAAGTATTCATTTTAGATCAGTTTCGTGAATGTCAGCACCAGAACAAAAGCACACAACTGTATTCAAGATATTATGATACAAGAATGAGAAAAATAAATTGAATCTCTTCTTTGAAGTACACGGAAGAATAAAATCTTATAGTTCACTAGCGATAAGGTTATTTCTATGCAACTCCCAAGTCCCAAGTTAGGAGAGCAAACCTGATATTTGCTTTAATCTGTATCCCCAATGGTAATTTGCATGATAATTTCCTAGTTATAAGATCTGAACTGAAAAGGGGACTTCCTACATACATTCTTATATTCCTAATACACATTCAATTGTAGTCGTACCGTATTGTCAATGAAAGTTCATTCCCATTCAAGATTCCACCGCAGGCAAAATGGGTGCTCCAATTCGAGTTTACATTTAATTTATGACTATTACTTTCTTAGCATGACAGTTTACCAATTAACATTTAAAATCCTCTCCGTAATACAAGTCTGCCCATGTAATATCCTATGTATGTAGCTGTGTAACATTCTTAAGTAATAAATACAGATACACAAACAGCTACATGTAATGTAAGTAGTAAGCATGTAATAACAATCTCACATTCCTTTTACTATGTACAAAATTGAATTACAATGTTAACTCCCAAGATATTAAAAGCAAGATACCAAGAATGGAAAGGGTTAAGATCGGTTGAAAGTTGAACCCAATCTGCTATACCTATCCATAGGTAGCACACTTAATCTTTAATCTATTTCTACGTCTATTCTGCCGAGTTCAATATGTGTATCTACTGTATGTAGAATTAGCATTTAAACCTTAAAGTATTGAAACATTGAAAGGAAATATCTTATAATGTAAACTTAAACCCTTGGGATTAGAAATTGGAATGCTGCGTAGCTCTCTCTTAAAATATAAATAATTTTTCTTTGTCGCAGGAATGGTGCTGAAGAAGTTCCTTGTTCATATACATCATTGTTATTAGACAATGCAGAACCTTAGTTACGATTTTGTCAATTGCCGATCTGATACATATTTCAATTCTGATGTCTTAATCTGAGATGAAGGGGATGCGTGCTTTATAAATACATTGTACTAGAAAAATACTTATTCAATAAAGTCGCCACAGGGTGCATAACTAGTTTACTAACTCACGAATCACAATCAATATTCAGATATGCAATATGCAATTGAATTGGTACGACAAAGCATACAATTATTAGGTAATCAATTTTCATAGAATAATCATTATTGAGTATTCCATAAAGTAATACAATAATATGTATTCCCATATGATAAAATTCTTGTTGTACCTGCTTATAACAAAACAATTGTAATATTCCCAACAGTAGAGGATAACTATATTGTTACTGCAAGTTACGATATAAGTTCCCAAACTAGGGATAACCAATTTACGAGTTCTACAATAAGAATAGGTTGCGTACCTAGTACCTATACGTAACTAGCTGACCTGAGTAAAGATATTGAAGAAGTAAATTATGTCAGACAGGGTTTTCACTACATAATACAATAATATCATTTATTGTAGAATCAATAAATATGTATCTTATTTTGATAAATCATGGAACAAGGAAGCGAGAAGACTCAATTCAGACAGTAATTCATAAGTTAGTCTAATATGCCACCGATCATTTCCTGTACGTGACGTATTATATCTGCATTATCCCTTCTTGATAAAATATTATAATATGCTATAAGTATGATAAGCTAAATAAATTGGCACCATATTATATTAAGTAGTTTTAAAACAAAATTTTCACAAAATTTTTACAAGGGAATTGACCGGAATTCAACAGATCGGGGTTCAGACTTAATACGGACGCTTCATAGCAATATGACGTACTTAAAAATCTCAGCAGTACTAATTTAAGCAACAATATTTACTATGAGCAATGGATCCCATCATGTCTCTCAGGATTTGAGCATCGTCCTCACTGAATTGAGATTAAAATAAAGATTACAATTATTCGCTTAAATATTCGTATAATATAATTTTTCACTTTATTATTTATAATTTACTTCAATATTGCTGTCAACGTGCCAAAATGCAATCAAGATCAATTTTTTGGGCATCTCCAGAATTAAATTATACAGTATATGGAATGGATGAGCTTCTTAATTACTAATTCGCTCATTAATCCATATAATTTATATGTCATAAGTACCTAACACTTCTCACTATTACTATTAGAGTGTTATAGCTGTTTGCAAAGACACGGTAAGCCTATTTGACAGTTTAATTTTATCTGTACTTACTTACCACCTCACTTGTGTTTACCGAGAATTCCTATGTGTGTGATAAAATGCATGTTTTGGTTGCAGAATCAATTATGTTAATAAAAATACCTTCGTACTTCATGCACAATATGCATAAATTATGCAACTCATCCATCACTCACCTTTGTATATTTAAAAATTTTATACAAATGTACGAATATGCTACATAAATTCATTTTCTGATTTTAAAAATGTGTGATTTTTATTGAAATTGGATTATAATGCTTACGTTGTTTTTGTAGTATGAGTATGAATATATAATTTCGTTAGTGTTAATTTTAGTTAGTTCTTTATATATAAGTACTCCATATGCGTTCATTGCACATTGGTTCTACATAAAAGCAAAGCAACTTCTTCCCGTCATAGAAATCGTTGATTTTGTTACATACGCACTTAGAAGGAAGACCTTGCAAAATGCATTTATTTATTTTGTAATGTTATTTTGACCTCATCAGTGGCCATTGGCCTCCATAAAGATGGATTAAAATTAGCGGATAATAGTAAAAAATAGACAGTATAAGTATCGAAACCGTTTTGAGTTGTTTGTAAATCAAATCCCGTATGAAAATAGCTAACAATTTACAATACTAATAAAAATATCTGTAGTTGATAATAATTAATACCATACATAGCTTTCTACACTGCATGTAGAAAGCATTGTTAGTGCATAGCAATGCGGATAATAAAGATAGCAGAAAGTATAATACTAACTAAAGTACACCGATACATTTTCAGAAAATTATTTCTTCAATTGTACCAAATCTAGTATTAGTACCTATATATAGTATGTACTTAATGTATTCCATGTTAAATAAAATTGATCTAATCTAATCATTATTAACTAGTTTCCTACTCGTCACAAGTTTTCTGTGGTATCTTCGTCTTCTTTTCCTTTAGTGATAGTGTTAATGTGTGGAATACTTGCTCCATTTGAATGAGGAACAATGGAGACGACACTGGTCATCGATTTGACATCTTCAATATGTTCATACATAGAAAATCCCAACTCAGCTTTATCTAAACCCTCATTTTCAACCTCAACTGGAGCTCTAATGCTTAGCCCAGGAATTTTGTCAATAACGAATAAAATGATGGCGGTCACAAAAAATGCCCATCCACCTCCAGCCAATGTATCCTAACAAAGAGAATATATGTAAAGTTTAACCCATTAATGTCGTAATTGTAATAAGATATAATGATTAGCTTTTGTATGGAAATATGTTGTGCTTACGAGAGCTTGAATTCCTATTTGCTTGTAGTTCCCATCTAACCACCCGCCTTCAATTATATGATTATCCACTGCAGCAACAGATTTTTGAGCAAATACTCCAGTCAGCAGATTACCCACGATGCCCCCGATACCATGAACGACGAAAACATCAAACGCGTCATCAATCTTGATAAGTTTTTTAAAGTTCATGCACAAATTACATACAAGTGGTCCCACGATACCGAAAACAATACTGGAGCTAGGTGAAACAAATCCGGAAGCTGGAGTAATTGCAACAAGTCCGCAAATCATTCCACAACAGAATCCCAAAGCGGAAAACTTCTTTTCGTGTCGATAATCCAAAAGAGCCCAAGTTATTCCTCCAACAGCAGCGGACATATTCGTGGTGATCATAACCTAAATGTGTGGATGTGCAGAATGTAATGTTGAACTGAAACACATTTTTGTGGTAATTAATGCATTTAAAGGTTTATAATATCAAAGTAATTTCCTTACAGTGACAGCTCTGAGACTAGGGGTTAAACCACTTCCAGCATTAGCAATTAACCTATATAAAAAGAGGAACCCGTTAGTGTTACTGGAAGTCAATGCCATGTTGGATAATTCTACTATGTAATTAATGTTATATACGTATATAGTAAGTTATGCGTTGTCATTTGAATTTTTATGAGTTTTTACGTACCATCCAAACCAAATGAAGCTTGTACCCAGAATTACATGAGCCATGTTGTGAGGAGGCTTTTCACGGGTATCCTGTCGTTTTCCAACTAATAATGCGTAGGCCAGTGCAGCTGCTCCCGTCTGTTAGCGAAAATCAAAAGACTTCATAGACAAAAAATTTCATAGACAGACTTACAAAGTATTTATTTTAGGGTAAAACTTTCTCACCGAAATATGGACGGGTGTTCCTCCTCCAAAATCAAGGGACCCGATCTTAGCAGCCCAGCCATTGGGATTCCAAGTCCAATAAGTTAGAAAATCGAAAACAAAGGTTGACCATAAGAAAATGAACACAACGGTTGGTAGGAATCTTGCCCGTTCTGCAACAGCCCCCAGAATAATGGTTGGAGTAATTGCAGCGAATAAACAATACCAAATTCCCACTAAGAGTGCAGGGACTCGAGGATTTCCTGCTGCGGGAGAATCACCAATATTTTGAAGCAATACATGGTCCACGTTCCCTATAAAAGGTCCTCCAGTATTACTCAAACAGAGTGTATAGCCAACAAGGTACCACTGAAAATTCATGGTAAACATTTAATGTATCACCTTAAGAAGTTTATTTTTCCAACAATTTTCAAGAATTATATTTATCAGTAAATGAGATGTAAAATGTATTTATTTATATCTCACCTGAATAGAAACAACAGCACAGGACCAGAAACATAACATAATTAACGATAAAGAGCTTTTGCTAGGAGCCATCCCATTGTAAAAGTAGCCCACACCCGGTATCATCAACCTATGCAGAAAAGTTTAAAATAAATTATATTATGATGCACTACACACGGAATCTGGAAGCAAAATAATTAAAAAAAAAATAAATTAAATAATTAACTAAGAAACTGACTACATACCATGTAACGGCTGTGCATGCTAAAAGCCATGTTGTCTCTCCAGTGTCAAATTTATGGGGACTGCTTCCTGTCGTAAGATTGTGACCTAAATGAGAATCAGGCTGGAACGGTGAGTAAGTAGTAGTCCTAAAGTAATCCATCTCGGAATTATTCAAACCAAGTAAGCTCGTAACAATATCCAAATCTTCAGCGGACACTTTAAGAGAAAATTGAAAAAATTAACAAAAATCAAAAGAAAATTATGGCTTCCAAAATTAAGGGAGCTATGAACAATCCTTTAGAGAGCAGAAGATTGCTGTTCTGTTCTCATCCTCTGTCCAGTGGATACTGGATAGTAAAAGGCTTTTGTTTTCATTATAATGAGCTGAAACTGATAGCGCGTCTATGACATGCCAAATTCCTGTTTGCACAATGTCAATATTACGCATCCAACGAAAAGTAGCCACATATACACATATACATCGTCTTGTTCCAAGATGTATTGCTTTAATAATTTAATAGCATGGTTACATTAGAAGTTACACCCAGCACTATTTCTATTTTTATATGATGTTTTGTGTTGTCAAATGGGATTTTGAAAAAGCCTTCCTTTATGTTTGCTACTTCCATGCTATTCACTGGCAGAAATTAAAGGAGGATGTTAAAATCTCAGTTGCGTGATATACGACGGTTACTGCTAAGTATTCTCTATAATTACCCTATGTACTATCTGTACTTTACTATCACATCGAATGTCAAGTATAATACGAAATGTAGCGCATGCAACATAGTAAACACAGACATTTCATTTATAGACTGTTTAATATGCATAGAACTTCAACTATGTATGTAAGTACTAACAATACCCATAACAGGAAAGATAACAACGACACGACAATCCTTTAGTCGCGGTTTAGTTTTTGTATTTATTCCAAATACTAAGCTTCCTCGGCTTAATTATTTGCAATCCTAACCATACTAGATAAACTTCCTCCAGACTCCAGTCAGACTCCAGACTAGTCGTGACTCTATTCTTGACACTCATTTCCAGTACAGACTCACAAAACAGACAATTTTACGAATTTAATTTACCTCTTCCCAATCAAATCAGTAAGTAAGAGCAAGACTGAGTAAGATGTCTCGTCTTTGGTCATGTCTGCTCTATTTCGCTGACAATTTTATTCCTGTTTTGTCTATATTTTGTTTCCACATTTCTGTGCGTGTCTCAAAGAACTCTGTCCTAGCTCAATTAATCTGAATGATAATTCCTGCAATTATCAATCTGAATGTTGCATGCACTTATGCATACAATCTATAACATTAAGTAAATGTTCATTTAATGGTACTAGACTAGTACCTAACACATAATTGCAATAAACTCGTGTTTGTAATAAGACGAATAGCATGTTATGTTCTATTGTATCTATTTGTATACTTTACACAATTATGATTCATAACTTATTACAAATAGTTAGTTTGAATCAATGAATACACAATTTTTATGCGTGATGAATATGATTTTTGTTGGCACTTCATGCTTATTTGGTATAATTAAGTATGCATGAATACTAAAACTCATTGATCCACATCATCCTATGCAGATGGTATTCTGTATTAGACACACAATTAGTAGTATTAACTTATTAACATGTTAATTAAATATAGGTATAATGAAGTATTTTTACTTCGCTTTGTAGTGATATATATTGGAAATGTACAAAAACACATTTGCGAGGGCAAGTAAACACCATTGTTACAATTTTTTGTGCTCTGACTGTGCCCAGAGAGGATTAATAATAAACTGGCTCACCCTAATATTGCATGTTGTGAATGAATGCATAGGTGTATCTAACTTCCCAATCCAGTACTTACTAGTAAGAAAAATAGTCAGATAAAAATGACATATTAGGTATTGAACTCGCGTCTAATCCTAATCATTAACTGTCAAAGTTCTCATTGCATTGTACGAGATGAGAGTTACAATTAGAATTGAAGAGATAGGATACAAATCATCTGTACTATATCTGCCACAAGTAAATATATTATAACTACTATATGGGGAAAATAGTCTAATTCGTGCGCACTGACGAAAATACATATATAGGTTACCTTAACCTGATTTACAATTCAAAGGTATTAAGTAGCTATTAAGAACCACTGAATTCTGGGCAATTATATACTACCCGTGTGACAACTGACAACATAAAAATAAATAAATAATACTAACATAGTAGTCTTACTCTTATCATACTATAATTCCTGGAAACGATTTACAACTGTCTCCATTTATTGATAAGGATTTCAGTAGCTTCTTAATTTCTAATGACCTTTTCAGAATTAAAATTAATGCTAAGTAAATATACACTTTATAATACTATGGTATAAAGCAGGGAGGTCAGTTTCTGTTGATATATGAAACGCACTTCGCAGTTCCTAATTTTCTGAGACAGTGGTCCTCAGCTAAATTATAAGGCTTGCCCAAAAGTTGCATAATAGTGTCTTTTGCATTTTACATATCCTTTATTTGTAGCACATACAAATAAATTGTATGTGCATATTATATTTGTATTATTATTTTATATTTACATTATTGGTAACTCAGAAATTGTCTTCCTCTAAAAATTGTAGTGCATTATTGCATTTTGAGAATCAATTTATATTTCAATGTAAATAATTAGTTAGTCGCCCATAGGTGTATTAATATGCGGGCGTGGGTTCGCAAGTTAAAATATTTAATGAGAATGGTAGTATTTACATGTTATTTATTTATGTATGTAATATGTACTTTCTACATGTTCAAAACGGCATAAATCGTAAGTTTAATGGAGGTAATTATGCTAAACAGACTCAACCCTAACTAATTTTGCCGACAAATCAATTGGACATGCATACTTATGTAATACATTTAGTTACATAATTATTAATTTCAAGGTAAAGTGTATTTTATCTGTATAACAAAGTCTACTAATGGAAAAGTCTATTTCAGTTATCATCCAACCAAGATCAGCTACATATAATATACATATGCACTGCACTGCTTTCAAGGAATCAATAGAATCCCCATTAGTATTAGGACATTAATAAATGCTTTAGAGTTTAGGATTCAAATTAAACGCAGAAAATGTGTTCGTTTCTGTCATGTAAATGTTGTTGCTTAGCTCACAATTACTTATTAACCGCAAACTGCAATGTTTAAGTATGGAAACACATAATATTAGGAATACTTATGCATGACAATTATTACATGATATCGAACGCGTACGTATATGTGTTATATTGTAAGTAAGATAATACAATTAAGATAGATGCAATTAAGTACATATTTACTTATTAGTATACATATAATCTGTATAATTAGTAGATTAGTAATATTCTAGAGCAAATTATAATTATTTTCTCATTTACGCCAATACATCTACATATGTTTGTACTTCGTATCGTTATGAGTCTCTGTGCTAGATTGCTCGTTTTTTATCAATTTGTACTGTATTACGTAAATACTATGTACTGTACAGAAAAATAACGTTGTACTTAAAGTAATAATGTTACAGTAAAATAATGTTAATGAATTGGAAAGTTTTTTTAAATATTCTTGATCATAGTTAAGTAAATATACAGGTTGTTTATCCCAATGAAATGCAAATGATGACTGAAAATAGGTAACTTACTCTTGGATAGACTATTATTATATACGAAGAGTTTAAGTAAGGTACACGAAAAATAGCACAGAAGTTGGCTGACGAAAGAGTACTCTAAACCACATGCACTATTAAGACAACTTCAGCCCAGGTATAAACAATTTTTTCTGCACATGGTCACGCACAATATAACTTTTTTATGCTGAGATTTGTGAAGATTGCGTTGCGTTATGAAATTATTCGCCGCTATTAAATGACACTTTTATGTTAGAGCCGGTAATCAAAGGATCTTCCTTTAATAAGTAAACTCCCTCTTCAAACAATAATTTTATTGTTGCGTGGTTGTGATTTGAAATGTATTTTCAGTTTACGGTAGCTTAACTTTGTTTTGGTAATTATACTTTGGAATAGTTTTAACTTTATCACTTGCATATAGAAAACTTATAGAAAATGTTTGTTTAATAGATAGTAACTATTTGATAGCAAGTGATTGAGTCTCTTGGTTTGGAAGGCAAGGCAAGGTAAAGGCCACAGGTGTGTAGTAACGAGGTAGGTAACTGAACTTCAACCTCCTCTGCGTTTGTAGTAAGACTGCTTTGAAAGCCGATTCTGTTACATAGTAATACGTTATTTAGGTGAGAAATAAGTTACCTTGTCTAATCCCCTATAGTTCTCCCTGATCACATAATAGATTTTCCTAGCCATCTCATTATCTGCTTACCTTGTTGCATTCTACAGAGGTTCTCGTGCACAATAGTAGCAACGTGCAATAGGAATGCATTCATCTTGAGTCTTTTCATGCAACATTTACTTACCACGGTTTGAAAAATTCCTACTAAAACTATTCTAGTAGCTATACTTACTACTTATCTGCCGAGTAAAGCTACTTTTTGTGCAATTTACGTCAACGTGTGTTCAAATACAATATAATGCCTATAGTTTGGCATGGGCTGTAAAATATATCTGCCAGAGTTGATAGGATACTCTTTATATATTCTTCATTTTCCCACGTGCTACGGCATACATTATTACACAAACAAACACAAACCTATAAGCTGAAAGCTCTCATATTGGTAAAAGTATAGTTAGGTTAGGATGAAAATTTGGAACCATTGCATTGTACCAGCTTTTATAATATATTTAATTGCCTAATTGTGGAACTCAGGATATAACAATTCTAGGCAGATGCACCGCTATAAAGAGTGCCGAAGTAATGAATGCAGATTAATACAGCTCAAGCTTTTGCATTTCAATGAAAAGGAAATGTGAGTATGAGGGCATGAATACAACAATGCAATTGTTACAAACAGTTCACACAATGTATCGTTATAATTTACCTTATAATTGTTAACTTTCGTGTAAAGTGGTATAAATAAATGTAACTACATGAAAAATCACACAGCTTTAGTTAATATGAAAGAGAACTGTTGATATTATAGGCATAGTTATTATAGGCATGCATGAAAATCTGATACTGTCCAGACAATGAAATGCACAGGCAGATTGTTCTATTTAGTCTATTACATATTATATCAATTCTTAAATGCTGTGCCCTTTGTCCAGTTTTTGTAATAAAATATGTCGCTTTTCATTTCACTTTTTATGTACATTTTAGCAGTATATGGTAGAATACAAATTTTTGTACAGCGAAGAATATTATGACATAAAAGAAGGTTGTCTACATTTTCAAGGACAACCGGAATGATCATAAGCATGGAATATAAAAACGATTTTGTATGGGTGTGCAGTGCAGTGGTTTGGGATTGTAATTAAATTTAAGTATTCTTATGAGGTATGTATACTTAGACCTTAACTGTGTCTTTGTTAGACAGAGTATACTATGTTTGAGGAGTATAGTGTAAGTGTAAAAGAGCGTGCCTATTTATATGATTTCCCATATGATATGCTGCAGAGGGTGGATTTTCAGCTTCTATATGCACCTATTCATTTTCCACCCTTAACTTTTACTGAATTTTTTCAAACCTGTTCACGAAACAAGGTATCTTACATAACATTTAGTAGTTGTCATCCTAATATATAGGTACTGGACACATATACTCTGATATAATCAAACGCAGCAGACAGAAGCATTGAAATTCCATTCTGTCCAGAATCCAGTTCTAGACTATAACCAAAAACTATTCAAATAAGGAACAAGCCAATTACCTAAGTGATTGCGTACTAGCAAATTCAAATACTAATGTCCAAAAAACAAGGCTGGACACTAAGGCCACTAATCAATGGCTACTTTATTTTTACATTACAGTTTACAGTTAATAAGTTAAAAGTGTCAGTAAAATATGATAAACTAAAAGATTTTTGCTAAGCACAAATATAGGAACAACACAAACTTCATTGCCTATCACAGGGTTTCCCTCTTTACAAATTGATGACTCAGAATGATTTCGAGGAACAATTAAGGTCCACCAAAACAAACCAATAGCTGCATTTTCATGAACCCACTTTAGACTTATTTACTGCAAGTTAGACTTTGGTATTACCAGACCTTCCAGACTACTTTAGAGTTAGACTATGGTTTCCTGTGAAGACAGTAGTATAAGCCACTAATAACTAATTAATAACATTTTCTTGAAACCCTTGGAAATACCAATCATCTATAAGTATTCAAGAAAATATTTTATTTGAGGTTGTTGTACTAATATGTGGGTATACTCTATTTTGGGTAGCTTCATACAAAAGGCACATAATTATTTAAGTAGAAAAAATAAGTACGATCTAAGGAGCTGAACCTGCTAAATACATTTCATAGCTCTGCATTATGTTATGCAGATATCTATATCCTATAGGACTATTCACTTGTCAATATGTCAAAGAAGTAACACATTATTATGCAATACATAGAACAAGCAACCCATAGAATAAACGTGCATCATTTCTTTTTCATTCCCGAAGTCCACAAATGCATTTGAACATTTGATATATCTTCTTAGATAATTGTTAAGCCCAATAAATACTTTATAAAATTCTTTAAGTGGAGTCAATGGACGTATTAAATGTTACGGTTCACGTATACGATACCTTTATACCATTTCAGCACATCAAGAATTTCTTCAAACGAAGGACAACTAAGAAGCTGTATAATGTGAGAGCAGTGTGAGTGTGAATCCACATTTAATTATCCAAGGAGTATACCTACTATTATCTTAAATGCCTTTATAACTATAGGGAATGAGTTTACCAACGCTATAATTTAGTGGTCGTGGCTTCCTCTTAAGTAAATATTATGTAGGTATTTAAACTGCGTTAACTCAAGAAAGGAAGAATAAGCTTCTAATATATGTATTCGTATTGCATGACAGTTTAGATCTTAGTAAAATAAAATAAAACCTATAGAGTATAAAGTTAGTTAAAAGTTGTATATATGTAGTGGGGGTTATTATTGCTATACTAATGCTATTATTGTGATGGTATGTAATGTAATGTACTGTGATTCCACTTAAAACAGCTTAGTTGCATGTCCATTCAACCAGCCAAACCAGATCAGTCAGCTTTGCGTTGCGTTTTATGTCGTATAGTTCTTCAATTCTTAATTAAAATAAAAACAATGGTAGTCCTATGCAAAATTTTACTAAGCACAATACAAATACACATACTTAGTCATATATTTCGACAATGCAATGTCAGGATGTCTGCACAGCACAGTACAGCCCCGTATAAACCTTACTATTTAATAATTTAATGTTCATTTTCATTATCTGGATAAGGACAAAACCTTCATTAAATATTCGACTCCTAAACTCCCAATATAAATACTTGTCTAGAAAACTTAGAAATGGCATGGCACAATAAAGATATCAGTCTGTCAATTCTGTATATATGTCAATTCTATGTTAAATCATGAAAATATTAAGACAGCATTAAGTAGTAGTTATGTACTGTATCATTAACAGTGCATAAATACTTTGCTTTTGGTTATATATAGATTCCTATTTCGTACTCTTATAATTATCTTAAAGAGAAGGAAGGTTATGGAACCCTGTAACTTCATATTTATCGGGCATATTTTAATAATCAATTGAATGACTATCGCAAAGCACCGCAATAAACTGTCATTTATAGATATTTTTATTACGGCTGATATCTAATAAGCAATACGGGCTTTAAATGTTGCATACCGCACCAATTGGCATTGATTAGTGGCCTACTAATGTGGGTGCATGTGCAATTTGAAACCATTTATCTAATTGTATAGCCATGACAGGTAAATACTGCAACGGAAAATCAATTTTAAGCATCATTTCATTGGTAGTATGTATAACTTGACCTTAATATTGTCACACCCATCAGTCTGTTCAAACCATGGGTAGGCAAACATAGACCGGAGTATGAATTATTTAATGGCTTTTGTTAAGCGTTTACACGTGTAATAAGCGGAGGTAATTATCATTAATAGTAGCAAATACATTATACATACATATTTATTGTGATTCCTATAGACGAATTTATCTTCAGGTATTTGTAAAGTATGTATAAGTAGCTGGCGCATTATTATTTGTATTAATTACGAAAGTTTAGGAACATTCTTAGTAAACGTAGTTATAGTAGCTTTTACTAAAATCTTATATAAAACAGATACAGAAAGCAAAATAATAGAGATAAATATTAGGTACATACACAAATATGTACTTCTAATGCTAATAGTATATCATTGTAGTACGTAGTTAGTAGAAAAGGGTGTATAGTATAACTTTGGCAAATACATAAGAACAGTAAATCATGGATAATAAATAAAAATAAGTATTACTATACTTTTCTAATTTCAAAATGATACATATTTTTACATGCAGCATAAAATGACATCATGTGAGAATTAAAGGGGTTTGCAAACATTACAACGAAACAATTAAACAATATCATTTAACGATTGTAAATAGCGACTACATATCCAAAGTAATACATACATTGGGACTCCTGCGTTCGCTTATTGCACCTATAGCTAAGCCAAGACTATAGGTATACGCTTTCAAAGAAATATTCATTTACAGGCATACATAGAAACTTTATGTTGTATTTATGTTCTTAAAGCAAAGAAACATAAAATATTGTTCTTAATATCTAAAACTCAATACAAGCAAAATAGGGAAGGTAAAATGGAGATTACGCAGCGGTTTACAATATCTTGTTCCAATTTTTTATCACATTCGTCTGCAATTTATTTAAGTAATGAAAGCTTGCTATTTACACTACATTGCATTGCAAAGTCAACGCTGATTTTATTGTTGATAAAATGAAATACAGCATAGTAGAGTAGGGCAAAGAACAAGCTGTTTTATTTCATGGGTGAATTGGTCACCGCCTTTCCCTGTCCCACTCCCTCACTCTCCTGTCTTAACTCTGGAAAAAGTTCAAGCTAGGTAAGGAGAACCAGAGCCAACCCGAAGTAACTATAACAACGACATTGAAAAAGCGAAAACAAAACACGTCATGTAAAGTCTATGGAATGGATAGTCAATTGAGAAATACTTCCTTCGTATGTTTGTATCGTATAATGAGAATGGGCAATAGAAATGGCAAATTGTTAACAGAACGCTACTGCCTTGGCTGTTGAATTGTAAAAGTGACGAACAAATGCCCACACATAGACGAACGGACCACGGCAGAACAAAACGGTCTCGTATACAGTAGAAATATTTTTTATACTAGTTAAGAATCATATTACGGAGTGAAAGAGTGAAACCAACCAAACAAGTCAACATCGGAGAAAGGTATAGCTACCTACCACTATACCTTAAATTAGGTATCACTATAGGTGTTGTGTGGTATGCTAAACTATTGAATACATTATAACTGTTTTTCATCTAGAAATATCGTTACAATTCAGGTTCTTCACCTACAATATCAAAAATTAGTAAAGTATTACAAGTAATTTTCAACTAAACATACAAAATACGGATTTTATATTTTCGTTATACACAAATTTTGAGATTCTAGATTTAAGGACAACTAAGCCCGAGTGACATCTGCTTTTCTCGGATTATCTTTAATAGAGGAATGTGAAGGAACTTTTTGACGAATGCAGTTCATCGATCTTGCGGATACTGTCTTAGTTTTGATAAAAACATCACACATGAAGAAATGATCATAAATTATAATACCAATAATAAGGTTCTACCAGATAGCTTTAGAAATAAGAACTTCCTGAGGAAAAAGTGAACTAGAGTATGTAGTGCCTATATATACTTGTAAATAATTCGAGAAATTATTACAAACATCTTTTCATAAATAATCAAGTTCATAATCAATTACATTGTCTTTTCTGCAGTTCTTAATCACCTCGTTTTTCTACATATTTACAATGTCATATCGAGATTTACGCAGTAAGTCAATACAACTTTAGCCTTTAATGTTTTCATACTTACATTGTATATTTAATGGAAAAATTCAATATCACTTCCCAATTACCTGTTATTGTAAACTAAGTTATTTTGTATTTTAGATCTATGCGAAATTCTGCGGACGGTTGGGTACCCACGATTAGTCTCTATAGAAAATTTTCGAAATCCGAATTTTCCTTTAGTGGCTGAAATTGGCTCTTGGCTTGTCCACCAATACGACCCGAAGGCTGATCTATCCAGCAGTGTTAATTCAGAACACGATCGTGTCGTTTTCATTAGAACTTTTGCTGAATTTGTGGTAATGTAACATAACTTTTTACATAATTGTAACACAAATATCAATTGCCAAAATTATTGAATTACTCATGAATACCTTTAGAAAGCTGCTGTGACTAAACGCAAGCTCTTAAGCGCGACTTTGTAATTATAACTTGCATATAACAGTATTTAAGGAAAATAGTTCATGCTAATATCTGTATTGTCCTGGAATGAAAAGTGATTTTTGCAGCATAACCAGAAACATATTAAATAGATAGGTCAGGATATGTACAGAATTCTCTTACAAAATGATAGTTAAATTGAAGTACTTATTATTAGCATTAGTATACAATTATTATATTTAGTATTATTGTAACCTACATGTACAATGTGTAAACGTAGGTATGTGTCAATTCTATTTTTCTGGTTTACGTGAATATCTCTTCCAGTTGTCCCTCATAAAATATAGTTTGCAGTATAATTCCTAGGCTTAATGATAGTAGCTTATAGAAAAGTACATCTGAAAGGAGAAAATTCATTAAATGTAAAGTAGATTGGCAATAGTACTACTTCTGTGTAGGTACCTACTTAATTTCTATTGATTACCCGATACTAAAGTGTTTTCTCTACTTCATTGTTTTGGTATCCGCAAGAAACTCTGAGAAATAAGTCATTTGTTTGCTTTCCTCTCTACACAAACAAGGAAACAAGTACCTTTAGTTTGTAAGTGTACTTACATTGAGCTAAACTCAAATCATAACAACGTTTTTATCCAATGGTGCCACTTGAGACACATTTCCTACAAACATGCAAAAGCGAATGAGTTGATATTTCATTTCATTGAACCAATTTCACCTTTAGAGACTTGAACGGCCATTTGCAGCGTAACTTTCTATTAATTCCATTTTAGCTATAACTTTCCCCTAATCTCTTTACGTAAATTGTCCATTTGAAAATCCATTGCTGCAAGTTTTATTCATTTGCAACTATTTAAATCGATAATTCTGTGTGGGCAGGCGTGGCTAATCAAATTAAGTATTTCAACACATTTTTCAATGTAGGAGAAAGATAAGGTGTGAATTGTATAGAACGATTGCACTATATTTATTTACAAACAACAAGGCTACACTTGGTTTGCTATTGTATTTTCTGAAATATTGATTTAACAAAAGGAAACAGAGAAACAAATAAGCATACATAAAAGTATAAGCCTATGCAAATGATTCTTATGCCTTTCATATAGAGAATATTGTAAGATAATTTCCCGTGATTATTGGGCTTTCAGGAAAGATCAATGAAATAGTTCACAACAAAAGTAAATGCATTTCACTATTTAGACTTTAGTAATACATTCAGTATAGGAAACGAAATAGGATTTAACTACCGAAATTTTCTTAATGACCACTCTATACAGAAATGTGTAGAAATTTTTTGATTGCCGCAATCAAATAATACAGGATTGTAAATACCTATAGGAACCTCTAGCTGGTTCTTTTAATTGCGCTATGTAGCATAATGACATGATGACCATATGATCATAAATATTTTTTGGAACCTCTCAGGCAATGAAAGTCCATGTGAGTTTGAATACAAAACGACTTTATCAAGCTGATGGCTACGCTGTGAAGGAACTGATAAAAGTCGCCTCCGTCCTCCATCTCGCCATGAGAGAAGCCCAGAAAATTGAACCTGGTGTCGTCAGAGCAAATAACACACATGTCAGATTTGATATTTCCAGCAAGGTATATGAAATGCTTACTTAAACTTTGCTTTTAGTTTCAAACTGTTTGCTTATATTTGGGTACATTACACAAATTACCAACGAACACAATAGAAGAAAGGAGAATAACATTCTTATAAATAGCTTATTGACCGCGATTGTATCAGTTCCCGTATCTGATATTTTCTCTCCGTCTCAATTCATTTAATTAACTAGAGTAATGCAATAAGCTTGCCAGCTAAACCTTCCTATTCTCCTTTGTAAGGTTAGCAATATTTCAATTTAGTTTGCATTTGCCTATCTGAACTATTTATATGTACATGCTCAACAAGAGAACGGATTCTACGGCAAATATGCGATTAGCTAGAATTTTAATAATTTTAAATGATAAGGTCTTGACTTTTAAACATATTATAACATTGTACACATCAAAAAGGTCAATTTATTGCAGGCTAATATTACGTTTTGGTATTTATTAGATGGACGAGTTGAAAGAAACACGATCTCTCGCATCTGAAATAACTCAACGAGGTGTGAGTCTTTATGACCTCCTGAGTAAAGAAGTTGGTTTGAGGGAAGCCCGTCAAGTAGCTGTATCGAAAGCCTATGAACAAGAAGATATCCAGCGTCTCCTTGTATCTGCTGTAAAATCCGCTGAAACTGAAGTGAATAAATTCCAATCTATGATCGACAATGTAAATACTAATTTAGGGAACCTTGATACAAAAATAGAGAAAAAGAAATTAGAAGTTGAGCGAAGTCAGAAGCGACTACATACATTGAAAAAAGTGCGACCCGCTTTTATGGACGAGTACGAAAAATTACAAAGCGATTTATCAAATCTTTATCAAGAGTACGTGAATCGTTTCCGGTGTCTTTGTCACCTTCAGAACCAAATGGAAGAGATGAACCGATTAGATTTAGAGAGAAAGAACGAAGAGCGTTTGAATAAATTAGAATTCGCTGGCGGAGAAGATTTGCTTTACAATTCCAAAGGAGACAATACTTACTCTTCTGAAGACGAATCTTCCGAAGAAGAGGACCCCGTCCAGTTGAGTATGAATACGAGAGACTTCATGAACTCCAGAGCTTCGAAAGTCAATTCAATTAGCGGAAGACCCCAAGCCACTGCAACATCTCTCCGGAGTAATAATAGCAATCCATCCCACGGCACTGAGAATCACCGGACTCCTTTAGCAAGGGGGAGGCAACTTTACGGCTCAATGTTAGGGGGAGGGGATGACTCTGAGAATTCCGAATCGGATTTAATTCTTGTCGACGGTGAAAATTCCGAATTAGGTTCTGATGATCCAGATGATGACGAAGAAGATATTTTATTACAAAACGCTGCTAATAAGATGTCAAGAAATATGTCCTTACAAGAACAAGCAATCAGATCCGAAATGAAACATCCAAGTAGTGCAATGGCAAATGGAATGATTGGTACCCCCGGTTTAGACGCTCCGCTAATGCCTCCGGGGAAATTTGATTTGCAAGGAAACGGGTCCATTCCTAATGGAAATGCACATGTAGACATGAATGGAACACATTCAACCACAAATGGAGGATTAGTTAACGGAAATCATTACCCTGGTCATACGGAGCCTAAAGCAAGAACTAAGAATACAATGAATCATACAGCTACCTCAAATAGAGCAATGGCAGCTAGACCAAATTCGAGGGCTAGAAAATTCACGGTACCCGCCCCAGAAATGGAGGAGGAAGAAGATTTCTAACTTTTACATTTATTTACGACTACAGAATTGTGAAGAGCCAGGTGTATGAACTGATTTCCAATGTGACACTTAATAAAGTAGAACTAGAATGTAAGTAGATCCAGTACAGTCTAGAATTAGAAATATTATTAGAACGCAGGTGAACCACATGAATCTTTTAGGTTTTTCATATATTCAAAAATCTCCTCTAAAATTATGACATTCGTATTCATGATATTTACCTACTACTTAATAAAACAACATCGTTATTCGTCACAAGTACTTGCACTTACTACATTTAACTGCTTAAGATTCAATTGTTATCGCAATTAACAGGCTAATCAATTGATTATTTAATTTAGATGGCTAATGAACTTAAATATGCTGCGTTTATTACTTATTATTAAGTGTACCTGAATAAATTATTATAAAACAGACAAATGTCGAATATTTAGATGTGTAACTGTTTTATACAAAATGCATTCCATACCTAGAGATAATCGTCATCTACGTTCGCATCTATACCTTTCGCAGAATATCTGCATGCATTTATAGGCATCTGCATTTTCTATTTTACAGTAGGGGATTTTCAGTCCGGCGCGATTTTCCTTCCTAGATTCCAAAAAATAATCATCCAGTTACTGTGATGTGTAGGTAAGTCCAAACAAACATTTTTATGACCAGGTATTTAAAAAAAGGCTTTAGGCATTTTTGTTTACTGCAAAAATTAGTCAATCAATCCCAATACTGTTGTAAAATTTACTTCGCCCAAAAATTTAGCAGGACATGGAAGTTACATCCATTTGCAATATGATTGAATATTATGTGCCCATACTATTTGGCTTAGTGTCCTCTGTCATAGGTTTATATATAAGTAAAATGAAATGTGCGCTCCTGAATCAATGCCGAACTTGTAGCTAAATTAAGTTTACCTTAACCTTAATATTGAAACATTTATTATTTAGCATTGCTTATCAGAAACCATGACTAATACTACTCATATTTAAGTTAAATATTATGTACAGACATGTAATGGGCAGTTTGGAAAGTTATATCTTATAGCTATAATAGGCACCCTGTTAAAAACAACCGACTTTCCCTATAAAATAGAATAGAATGTGATTTTTTGTATAATTTCGCTAAATTGTTTTTTGCATAGGTAATAGTAAACATGGGGAGGCTCGGGCCATGCTAAATCACATACAGTTACAATTTTCTTTCAAATTAGGGCATAACAACAAATAATGAATGATGGTTAATACATATCCTACGAGCATATGTACATATAAAAATTTTGAAAACAGCAGAAACAGTTGTATGTTGTATTGTGCTGAATGCCCTGTACCATACATACAAAGCAAAACACAGTGATGCACTTACATATACTAGTATTCCATTATGCCCATAGTGCATAGGTATTGCAATAAGCGCTATTGTATAGTGTGCCAAAATTTTGCGATGCTACTTAGCCCATCATATGAATACAAATTCTTAACTGCACACATCCCATAGTAATATATATACTGCTAAAATGTGCTAATCCTGCTACAAAAACTGAGAATGGATGTGGTATTCTGTCTACTGTCTACTCTAACTCTACATTCGCATTCTATTCTACATAATGTACACTAATAATTACTGCTATTTTTCCTGGTCACTGTTTGTACTATCTGTATTGTACTATGCATATATATGTATGTATACTATGTATACCTACTTTGATGATGAAGTGGTGACTCAAGCGTGTTCCTAGTCTCACAATTACTACGTGTTGCATGAGGTAATTTGTGTGTAGTATTGTGTCATGAGAAGTCATATTATTCTCATCATCTCATCTGCTGTACTTTGATGCAGCTACTGACTGCAGTATCACTTTTGCATACAGCAGCAGCACCTCATAAGTTACACTACAATATTACTACTTGCTTACTAATCAAACCAAGTATCTAACTACTTAATTAGTGTTTCCATTTGGATTATCTAGTGTTTAGCTTATATGTATTAATCGTGTTGTGTAAACATTACAAAATTTTCTTAACGGTGCATTAAGATGGATTTCTGTCAGTCTACTGGAGACGATCTGAAACTTCGCCTTTTTGACAAAATAAAGGGCATTATTTATGGTAGGTACTAGTATTATAATATTTCAAAATAAGAACATTTAATTCCAACTCAAACACTACCTTGTCTATATAAAAATGTATATACTTATGTAGCCTATACATAAACATACTGACCATTTTTCCTTTAACTACAATAATTTTGCATTTAATCATCAGGAGCGGCTTTAGGAGATGCGGTAGGTCTTTCTACGGAATTCATGACTGAGGAACAAGCTAAAGTTCTCTATGGGGTTGGTCCTATTAAATTTGGAAAAGCTGATGGGTATACATATTGCTTACTTATAATTAATGTGCATTGTGGTATCCTGGTATCTATATCGTTTTTATGTCGTTAGAAGTTGTCATAATTGTTGCGTTTGTGATATTAGATATGAATTCTGGAGAGATCGACATAGGTCTCGATGGTTTCCAAATGATTTTACTGATGATACTGGTAACTGCTTATCAGAAATGTACCGCAATGATTATATTTTATGGCTATGTATTGAAAAGAAGAATGACTCAATATTAAATATGTGTAGATCAAATGCTCTTGATACTCCAATGTCTTTTATCAACTGATGGTCATCTTATTCCATCCCATTTTGCATACCGGTTACAAGAATGGACTAATAAAGGATTTCCTGAAATAAATAAAATTGCTTGCGGAATTGGATACACAGTCGGCTCCGTGTTGTCCCATCCTGAGTTTATATCAAATCCTCATAAAGCATCTTACGATGTTTGGGACTCCAAGGGAAGAAACTTGGCTGCTAATGGTGCCGTTATGAGAACTTCCGTTTTAGGAGTTCCATATTTCTGGGATGAAGAAAAAGTCGTGGAAAACAGTATTCTTGCTGCAAAAGTAACGCATGCAGATCCAAGGTATTAGATATCTATAAATCTACTTATACCTCTATTTCGTTTGATCTGAATTGAATACAGAAATAATTTATTGCATTGATTAATTATTTACAGGTCTGTGATAAGTGCTGTTATAACAAGTGTTGTAATATCCAGACTTCTTCAAAGTAGCATCTTGGATAACCTACCCAATAGAGATACTACTAGTATCCCGGAAAAGGCTGATATCCATAAGCACACACTACAAATATTTGAATGTGGTTCACCGCATTCAGATTATCATATATTTTCACATGAATCCTTAAAACAATATGATTTTACTCTAAAGCCGAAAGTAACCTTCCAACATCCTCCACTGGCACAGAAAGGTCTTTTGGAAAGACTTTCCACGTTTATACCTCGAAAGAAAAATAATGAATTGGAAGTTTTAAAAGCTTTATTACCACAATATGAAGAACCAGAAAGCTCTCGATTAAAGAATCCGGCGAAAATGCCTAATACTCTTCCACGAAGCATTGATGATTATGAAACTGATGGCAAAATGCTATCCCTTTGCAAAAATGTCGTGGACAAATATGAATTCCTGTTGAGATCGTCGTCTTTATGTCCGCAACAGTTCCAGTTAAATTCGGAAAATAGTTCTGATACTCCAGAATCAAATTGGATCGACGAGCTTCATGCACATTGCTTCCCTTCAAAACTTTCACATTTGAAATTAAGCGAGCCTGGCAAAATTGGCTACACCTTTAAATGCTTAGGATCTGCTACTTACAGCTTAACAAGAGCAAAGCCTTCTGATCAGCCTACAGGCGAGTTCTTTAAAAATGTTATAACAGAATTAACTCTTCAAGCTGGTGACGCAGATACAAACTGTGCAGTTGCTGGGGCCTTGCTTGGTTGTCGCATAGGGATGAAAGGTCTTCCTAAAGATTGGGTAGAAGGGTTAAGACATTTTGACTTTCTCGAGAATCTTTCTGACCAATTGTGCCATCTCGCTTGGTCAAAATTTATTGAAACTCATAAGTAAATTATTTTTTTACTAAATATTTGTTATTAAATGCAAGGGAAAAAGTACTCCAGTATAGACACAGTGTAGTATTTTGATTAGTATTATATTTATTTATTATTCATCAGTATTTCTCTCGTAATCACCGTCTGTAACTGAACAGTAACTAAATTATCTAGATATTATTTACTATAATACGCTATTTATACGTAGTACGTAAGTATTTCTAACCTAGCTAACGTATAATAATCATGTGTTACGACATTACATATTTATATATCATTCGTTAAGTACTCAAATATTTCAATTATTATACATATTACACATAATACCTACATAATATGTCAGTAGATAGTTATAATTTGGTAGTATAGTATATAGGCAATAATAATCAACTTGTTTGCGCTTATATGACATATCTATTAGCTACTTTATACATTTACTTACGTTAACTATTAACTACGTACATGTAATAATAGTCACTGTACATTGCGTACAATTATCCGGAAAAAGGTACATTCATTCACACTTGCTGACGTGACGTTTACTTTTCTAATTACCAATATTACCTGTCTGTTTCTATTACTTTTAATTTACTCCATTTTGGAAACTAAATAAATGTTACAAATACTTTTCCCCTCTCTGTCAACGTCTACATACAAAATCGTAAGGTTTAATCTAGCTGTTTACATCTGGTTCGGAGTTTAAATCTATTTCACTGGCCAAAATTCATTTAATTTGATATCTAATAAATTATCTGCAATTTATCTACGCAACTGTTTTTAATGTGTGCATTCAGATCCAGAATTCATTACATACTTAAGATAAGATATCCTCGAAAAGAAAAGGATTCAAACACAGGGACAACATTAAGTAAGACAAAATAATGTCTTACAACAAAGTTTGTTTTGTGTATATTATGTTTACAAGTGTTAATTAATCTTGCTACAATAGTTAGATGTAACTATAGGGCTCATCGCCAGATTTCTCCATAAATTCTATCTACGTATAGATATAATATAATATTACTAACCTAAGTGTAATTAATAACTACTACATAAGGTTAATATAGAGTTTCCTTAAAAGCTAAATATTAACTATATCTTATCTTACATGCGGCCGAAGCCCCATTTGCTTTCGTATTTACATTAAAGTTACGTTTTACGACTTGACGTACATCAGTACGTTAACATGGCACTTATTGCACTCCAATTTTCTTTAATTAGTATATTTATCCATGGAAAATTCATTTGACTGACAATAACTTAAGTTGCATGCCTGCAATTCACTTTTGTTTTCTTCCAAGGTTAAACAAAAGGAATCCATTTCTTCCGAATAATATTTCTTTTCTTCTGCTTAGCTGTTCCTTTCACTGAAAAAGGGAGCTGAGAATCACTATCTACTATGTAGTGGCATGTAATCGTATTTTTGTAAAATGTTTTTCAGTTTACATTTTAAATGAACACGAAAAATCTTCCTGTATCATTTTACGTATGAGTGACAATGGCATTAACTCCATTTAAGGAATGAGTTAGCTAGCAGTATCAAGCAGATGAGAGAGGATATAGGATGAGTAAATGTGACTGTGACCTAAACAGTATAATAAATACATACTATAGGTTTAGGTCACGTCAGGCGAGGCTCAAGATATTTGCATGTGTATTAATAGTATAACTATTACTATTTACAATGAATTCTTAGCTTAATTACTATCCTATAATTGTATGTACACTACATTTATGTATATGTACAGTATTTTTTCACAATATTTTAGTTACAACGATAATTATATCATTATGTATATGTAGGTAGCTAAATTACATCCTTCCCTTTAGAAATAGTAACAGGAATAACTTGCACTTATGATTTGCTTTGTCTAATTTAGCTAGTACAGTATATAATAGTGTAATTATTAATTTGTTACTTAAGAATAGCCAGAAGTTAAATATACCATAGTACGTAGTAGTGTATAGGCATCAATTAATTGTACCTGGATAGGGTAATTCGCCAGATTCCGAACTCTGTAGTATCAATATATAAAATTGTAATATAACACAAGTATTCAAATTACAGAAGATTGCAGACAAAGAAAATCAGAATCCTATAGCGTACGTATTTTCACCCATGAATACTATACGAGCTACTTAGGCTATTGATTATATTGACTACAATTTACAGTACCTGAATTGTGTCATTCCTGTTGTGTTACATTGTGATTGGGTTTGATAACAGATTTTTACTACTAATTATTTATAAAACAAATTATCGATAAATTACAAGAGCTACAATTTCCTTGTAGAATCTACAAATACACAGCGTACTGTCCAGTCAGTCTTAATAACATTGAACTATTACATTTGGTTAAGTGTTACACTTTGGTTAATGTACAAAGTGCTAGAATATAATGTGAATTTAAATGATAGCTCATCTTTGGGCTAGTATACAATAAAGTGTAAGGCAATACAATACAATATACGAAGGTTATGACATTTTGGGATTAGAGCTATGTACTATGTACGACTAATAGATATAAATATTTAAATCGTATAGGTACCTTAGCTTTATAAACTAATTTAAATTAATGTGCTTCCTCTTTTTATACTTCCGGATTCGTTTCTATAATCAATGCACATAAGTATAGGTTCTCATTCTAAAGAACATTTTATTGTGTATTAGATCTTCCTACGTAAGATATTACTTATTTTATGTCCAACAAGGCAAGCAACTGCGGACTTGATATTTGTTACTATTAGGTTTGTTCTTTTCATAAGAATGGATCAAAACTTTAGATTTTAATGTTTAATTTATGTAACTAAATGTACAAAAGTGATAATTTTATATCTTCTTCTAAACAAGAAGGTAGGTTGCTAATATTCTAGTTCTTATCAAATACGAGAATTTTTTGACTATGATTTCAAAGATATTTGTAGGTAGTAAGTATTAGCAAACTATTCTTAACAATGCAGCTTCATTTTCAAATATGTAGTTATATTTTGGGGCACTTTTATGGTAAAATATTATCTATAATTAGAAAAATGAGAATTGATATGAAAAACTCCACTACCAAAATTTATGAATGAGTTCCGTTAGCGTATAAGAAAATTTGGTTGATTGATTGGCTCACTTATAAAACATAGTCAAAATTATGAAAACTTTCATAAAAATTGTATTCGTATTGTTCTTTTTTCCAAATGGTTTCGTTTACTGTTCGTATGTGTGTGTACCTACAGAAATTCCAAAGAAGAATGTGAAAGTCATTTAAAGATATGCAAAGTGAGAAATTGCAACGAAACATTTCGGCAATTATAATAGTTTGTTATTTTGTTGGTAATTATATCAGTCTTTGAAAAACAACGACAAACTTTTACATACATCTAGATTAGTATTTAATGGTGCAAATGTGCAAACGAAATACTAAATTCGTTTACAATGTTTTTATACCAACTTTTGTTATCATGTTAGGTATGTAGTAGGTACTCAGAAACTATACAATAAGTATGAGACGTTTATAACCTAAGTTGCTTGCATGTTCCGAAACTCCAACCGAACTCCTTCGTGGAAAGAGGTCGAGATCAAAAAATTATTCTTGAAGTCTAGCGGAAACAAAGTTCTATCTCTAATCTGCTGTTACTTAGTAATTAGACTCTACGATTGCAATATAACAGTTAGCGCTTAGAACTCATTTCTTGCTCCAGAATTGCATCTAGCTCGTCTGTAAGATCCGCCAACATATTTCCAATATCGTTTAAGACATCACCTGTTCCGTGGTTATCTGCAATAAGATGAGCAAAAAGATTAAGATATAACTCTTTACGATAGTGAATAAATACAGAAATATGAATTTATTTTACCTGGAGAAGTAGGTTGTGCTGAAGAGCTAGCTAGATTTTGAGTTCTGCTACCTGGTTTCTGCTGTTTAATCGTACCCGCATTGTCATTGGCAAATGGGATAGACTCTGACTCAGTGCTTGAATTTGACTGCAAATAAAAATGCGAAAATTTCATTAATTTTGGTATAGGGAAAATTACTTAAATAGTAAGTAGGTTAATTTAAGTAATTGGATATTGGAGATATCATGCAGACAGTAGATATGCTAACCTTAAAACTGGCATCCGATCCATTTCGGCGAACACCTCGCGATAGGAGACCATTGTTATTTGGGAGATCAGAGTCGGAAAAGTCACTTCCAACAGGAGAAGGATCACGGGATTTTACGTGGGGAGGACTTGTTCTGACGACGCCACCGGTAACATTACTGACATTGCTAGGATGATAACCGGTACCATTGGTCGTGTTGTGATAAGTTGGCTGTGATATGTGTGATACCGCAGCACTAATCTTAAGTGGCTGTGCAGGATTATTTGGACTAGTGGAACTCGATGTACTCGTAGAGGAGGCCGCTGATTTAGAGGACGATGACGATGACTGAACTGACTGTGGAGACATCATCACTAAATCATCGGGAGGAGGTGGTGGCGGAAATTCTTCGACAGATTTACTAGGAGTACTGCAAAGAAAATAATTTTTTAGCATTAGGAAATTCCATTCCCTCGAAAACACAAATCAGCTATACATAAATAAATTTCGCCTTAGCATATTATATTTGCGGTATTGTAAGATATAATTGATTGCGTAATATGAAAATGCAAAGAAGTTCTTACGCAAACTGAGCATCACAGGACAAAGTAGGAGGGGGAGGAGGAAGATTCGCCCAACTTCCATTTGTATTAGAAAATCCCTGCTGCTGCTGCTGCTGAAACGTACTGAAGTGTCCCGATAGAGGTTCGTTGGAACAGCTTCCCCGTCTCGGTGGCGGCGGTGGCCCATTTTTTCCAATAGCACCATAGCCCGAATTCTTGCCCAAAGTTCCGCTAGCACCGGCGTAGTTCATTTGTTGTTGATGGTAGGCACCCATCCCAGCCTTGGACAAGCGTCCAATGTCCCTCGGTAAACTTTTGTACCCATCTCCATATTGGGGCACTTGGGGATTCTGTGCCGGTTGTCCCTGACTGGGACCGGTTAAATAATTATTTCCTAGATCCGCTCCTCCCATGATTTTCGAAATGGGTTTATTCTTCAACAATCTGGGTAAGGTTGCAGTAGTTGAATTGCTACTTGTTATCGTACTTGTAGAATAGTAACTATTTGAACTTTCGTTTGTAGGAGTCGTCTCTCCATCATCTAAAATTTTGCTCTGACTCCTTTGCCAAGACGTGGAACCACTTGTAGTCGTGGAAGGAAGGAAAGACGAAGTGCCATAAATCGGCTCTTCATCAGGGTTGTCGAGGGATTTCCGTCTGCCATTCTTGACATGAATAGAAATAACTTCGGGATGATACTGAGGCTGGGAAACTCCAACAGGCGGATTCTGCTGAGTTGTTTGCTGTTGCTGTTGAATATTATGTATTTGAGGTTGGTGAGTATGCAGTTGCATTTGCATCCCACTAGCATAAATAGAATTCTGTTGTTGTTGCTGCTGTTGCTGCTGCTGTCGCCATAAATTTTGTTGCAGTTGATGTTGCTGAGGAGTAAGTCCTCTGGGAAATTGTGAAGGATGGTGGTGATACTGGTGCGAGTTGGCGGCGCTATTCGCCGAAATATTATTCTGATTCGGGTGAGAGTAAGGCATTCCTATTGAAGTCGCTGGATTGGACAATGGTCGTTGCTGTAATATACAAGAAATATATATATCACCATTAAAATTTTGCACATACAAATCTCACATTCCTTTAGCAAAAAGTATATGAATTCCAGAAATTCTTGTTTTGCATACAAAAATCGAGATGCTGCACTAAAATTTAATTCTAATCTGTTTTGACTGCAACTATTTACCTATAGAAAAGATTCAGTGCCAGTAGTGTCAATAAAAATAAATAAAGTTGCTTGCTAATGCTAAGGCTCTTTTTTTCGATTTCTGTTTGTGGCTTGGATTTGCTTGGCTGGAAGGACTATAGTATTGGTATTAGTAGTCCTGACCTGGTAAGTAAAGTCAGCATGAATGTACGTATATATGTCTACTGGAGCTCTCAAGAGGACTACCATTAGTGTCAAACTGTCTTCCGTTTCACTCAGCATAATACATTTCTTCTCCCACTCTTTCCTCAGAATGTGTACATGTACACTGACTTTACTTTGTGTACTGTATTGCTTGCAATGCAACTTTGCAAAATCCTCCTCCTCCCTTTACATAACAGTAACAGCCTAACATAACAACCAAACGACAAGCAATTCCACAATAATTACTCCATATACAACGCTGATTTAAGTGCAACTGAGCTACTGACACCAACAAGGAAGGTACCTACCTAGAATTACTTTACTTTTATGTATGTGGGTAGGTTTTCGCTCTAATTTATGTCATGTAGTACTATTGTACTAGTTTATATCTATGTTAGGTTAGATAACATAAGTATCGTGTGTAATGGACTGACCAGAGGCGTTAGATAAGCATTCGGTGTACTGGAGGTGGGAATCCTTTTTCCAGCTAAAATGTCTTCAACCCTCTTGATAGCCAACATAAACTTTTTCTGATGGCCGAGCTTAAGGATCCCAATGTCTTCTAGGTCTTCCCAAGTGATGTTCGTCACCTTTATAACCGTCATAAAAACAATATAATTTACAATGACAACACAATAATTAGATACATTACAAATTCTAGCGTAAGTCTAGAAATGTTTTTAGTAAAGCCACTATAAGGAAAGCTTTCTACATTTACATATGTACATAATAGGAACAGGAAACAAAAGGATATAAGGGGAATTTCGCGTAGTTATGTAAGTTCTGTTCTAAAAGTAACTAATAAATTACGTTTTGCGCAATGTTTACAACTTTTATTGCTGGATTTCCTCAAAAGGCAACGAATATTTTAATTGCATTATATTCTGTATAGTAGTTGTAGTAGGTACGGGGACTTTGACTTTGTGATACTTTGTTTAACAATTATTATTATGGTGAGCAAGACTATACTTTCCTACACTAAGATACCTCGTTTCCCAATATGTGTTCCATATTTATATTTATAATGTTGTAATAATGCAGAAACTAAAATAACTCAAGCGAAAAGTTTAACCTCATAAAACAGCATGAATAAGCAAAAGATGCTAATAATTCCTGCACTAACATGAGATCAAGGAAACTCATTGACCCGAATGGGAACGCGAACGGGAAAACTTTTTGGGCCATGCTGCTCTTTGTTATTTGCATCCTCCATATCCATACAGAGACTTCACTTTGCTTGACTACTCAAATTTTAAGTATCAAATAAAAATTACAGCCTATTTTCCATGATTGACATGTAACAACACATTTCACACAAGCCGACATCAACTAATATAATTCACTATGACAAGACAGACGTATATTCCATTCCATCGCCATCCTCACTTGCTAAACAGTTCTCTTTTCCACGGGACATATAAGTGTAAGTAATGTATTGCAAAATATAACTGCATTTATGTTTAAGCAAACGAGGTAGGTCGTAAGTCGTAATTTGATTATATTTCATTTACATCTGCTATTGTTCCTTCACTTAGTTTTATGCGTTATTAACTTACATACTACAATTGCCCTGGCTCTCTTACAGGTTAACAGTTAACGTTAACAAAACACAAATAATATAATTGTAAATGCACTTTACAGCTTTACACAGACTTAAAGGGAAAACTTGTGGAAATTTTATTGCATCCATGGCCAGCCTTTTCTGTCAAAATGCTTTCGCATTTTATGTTCTAAAGGCCTTCTAAGGATCCCCAATGATCTTCACTTCACTTCCACCTCCACCCTTCATTTCACATATACAATACCCCGGGGAAATATTTAATTAACTACAGTTTCATCGCAACTATAAGTAATTTTCTGCTAAGATGTTTCTTTTACGATATTGATTACGCGAACGCAATAAAAATAATTGGATATTCATTTATATGGTCTTGGCAAATAGGAATTTTTTTTAATTGCCAATGAATTATTGCCGCTTCTTTATGTGACCTAGTTTCTGTTTCCAATTCCAATCCAATCCAAGTGATCGTAAATAACATGCTTTTTAAAAGTTGCTAATGTACCATGTACCTATATAAAAATTCTTCCTATAGGATTGTTCTGAATACTACTTAGGTAAAGAAAGGTCGCTCACTATGCGACAATGTCTATGAAAAATCCAAAAATCACTGCCAGCAAGATAATGTAATATCTGTTTTGAATTTTATGTCAACAAAACTGACTAGTGCAAAATGATTCACATAACTGCAAACAAAGGTAGTCGAAAGCCGAAAAAACAAGTTTAATTTTCTTTATGCTTCATGTATATTTCCATATAGATATAATATTTCAGATCGTATCAGACGAAATCAGAGTTTCAAGAATGTAAGAAAGAAGCACTCCGTGCACCGCACTACTCTGTAGGAAATTAGATTCGAGACAATATGATTTCATGTAAAGAAGAGAAAATCAGGTTGCGTTCTGCTCTGTAAGTATCTACTTATTGGGAAATGGAACCAGGAACGAAGAACAAAACGAACTGCTGTATACATAATAAATGCTTTTGACTTTCCGTTTCAAAATCATCGGTTCGGTATTCGATTCGACACATTCACATTCGTAGACATAAAGGAAGTAGTAGGAATTTTTAACCAAAGCAGAGGGGAGGGAATGCTAGGAATTAAAAGGCGAAACAGAAACTAATTTCACACCTGTCGAACACTGTGATAGCCTTGTCCTCTCAACTTGATGTTGTACTCTTCCAGCTTTAACAATCCCAACCATTCCTCGATGGAAGCCTGCATTAAAAAACAAGCCGTATTATAAACAAACAGTCAGCCAGGATAGCTTTATACAGAATCATATATTACATTGTTACAGACAGCAGAATGCTAATAAGTATAAAGTAAACCACATAGTTGAGTCGAGCTTCCGTTCTGGAAGAATTATTGTGAGAGCCTAAGTGCTCAGACTTTCAAAACAAAATACATTAGAGACTCTGTAGAACCAAAAGCATAAAATCAAATACAAATATTATTAGATGTAAAACATCCCACTTAAAATGGATAATTGTGGTTTACAGCATTGTTTTTGTGGAGAAAGGAAACATCTCATTGGTAATTTTAAGATAGATATTCTGGTTTTGGTATTCTTGTACGCTAATGCCTTTTTATACCACAACAAGATTCAATACACATTTATAAATATAAAACAGATATATTTAAGTGATACTACAACATAATAATACGTCTTATTCTTACGAAGATGCAGAATAGTAAATTTTACTTCCGTTACATAAATATCACGTAACTCAAGATAGGGTTATGTGTGCTATTATATAATAAGTTAATGGATCTCGGTTTTCTTACAGGAATATATTCAGGAAGACCATCTGAAATGTTTAGCTGAGATATTTCCGACTTGAGTCTTTTCCGATGATGAGGTTTTGTTACTCCAATTGCATTCAAGTCTTCCGGTGTCATTCGTGATATCGTATGCATATCGTAACCAGCCTGAATGAAATTTTGATAATAGCACTCAAAGTGAATTCCCGTCAACCACGCATTCAGCACTTCGTGGTCCTGAAAAGAGAGCACAATATAAATAAAAATTTTGCAATGTTATACAGATCTATGTATAAGTATATAGGTATATATTAGTAGAGCATAACAGGTTTTACTATGACATTTTTCTAATATACAAAGAGAAAGTTTCTCAACAATTTGTATACAATCTTCCGGAGTCAACAAGTAATAAATATTAGATAAAAGAAAACTTACAGGAATGCCTGAAGCAATCATAGCCGATACATCAAAATTGCAGATTTCTTCCGGCGGTATAGATCCAAGGCTGGAGCTGGAGCTGTGATAGGAGTGGCGGAAGCTTCCCGAGGAAGACTCTGAGGAAAGTCCGGAATAACGGACTCCCTGGTAAATTGTCGAGGAGGCTCGACCCGAGTCAAAGCTGGCTGTACTATGCCGGCAACCGTTGCTTCCACTCCCGCTTCCAACTGACCCGATGGCTGAGCCGCTACCTGATCCAGTGTTCGACGACGCTGTCGAGCTAGGACTCTCACGGCCCGGACTCTGTAATTAAAATTCAATAGGGCACAACGTTAGTTAAAGACTACAACATTGTGGTAAGCATACTTAGTATATATAAGGCTACGCAGAAAACCAATTAACTATTTAGTACTGACACACAGAGTTACACAAACACTTTCAATGCACTCCGCATCCATTTCTTGCTAATTCGATACCTAATACTACTGCGTATTTTATTCCATGTACATGCATCCAGTCCCCTAGTCACCTAATTCGGAGAAATGTCCTTACTTATTGAAAGTTGAAAGTAGGTAAACATGTACGCACCCCTTAACGCGCATTAACAATAGCAACATATTACTAATTAGAGAACTATACGGTAACTGCCCGAAAAGATATAACCTGCAGTCAATAATAAAAAATCGTACATACCTACAATGGTAATTATAAGCACAGCACAGAGAATACCGTTTCGGAAATACTATATTCTCATCTTACGTAAGAATTACGGAGAATAGTTGGCATACTGCTAAAGTTTATTCGTATAATAACAAGAAATCGTGATCTAGGATTGTTTACGCATTTAGCAAAAATCTGAGACCAATTCCGACACGCATCGTCAAAAGAAAATGAAATGCATTTTGGACGAAAAGCAGATCCCGACATAAATAAGCTATCCAAATAAATCCATAGTCGACCTAGTTTTTAATGCACGAAGAAAAGGTAGTTAGTTCCTACATATTGATAGGTAAGTACACACCACGAGACAGATGAATCATGAACCAATTTCTCAACCTCAACATTCAGAAACGGAAATACCCGGTTACCCAGATCAATAACCTCTGCGCTGCGCTACATTACTGTACTACCACTACCTACAGACTTCATACACAATTACATTCATTTCCAAGAAAAATTCTTTGTGTATTCCTACAAAATTACTCTTTCGTAGTATTTACTATTTACTCCATTCCCTATCATTTACAATAAAAACTCCCTTTCATGGTTTCATTTATCTTAATAAAGCATCATTCCAATTCTAAGTGAGCTTTTATTAGTTTTGCTACTCAATCAGCTCATGAATGACGCAATATGCGGGTCAAACGCACTCACAGCAGGGAACTGACAACAATGGGGAATAACTTCTTCTGTAAATGTGAAAGCTATAGATTATAAGCATTATACAAAATACAAACTATACGCATTCCTTTATGTCCATAAACAATAATTTTATTCCCACTCAAATAGAAATTGCTGGTAACAACTTAATGTAATTGGAACGTAACGTATGTCAAGACTGAAGACAGTAGTGGACAGGACGCGGAAAGGAAAGTGACAGATATTCGGAGACTACAGTAAGTAGCATAGGTACACTAAGAAAAAGAAAAGCATAACGTAAACGTAACAGTAACCATATTACCACATTAAAGTCTTATTGTAAGTTAACTGCTTTTGTAGCGATAAGTAAACTAACTGGAAAGAATAAAAGACAGGAGAGTTGAAAGAGCACTTAACAAATGATGGAAAGAAAACTTCCTGAGAAAGATACATAAGCAAGTACTATAACATATAAAGAAAAATAATATTATTATAGTATATCTGTAATAGACAGAAAGAACTATACGAATATGCTTAACTACAAATAGTTACCTCTGCGTACTAGCATTTAGTAAGGTTTATTTTTCCTATAGTACATACAGTAAGTAAGTACACAACAGTAAGTACACAAGGTTTATACTTTTAGTTAGCTCACATTAGGTAACATTGACAGTTCATTTCGGTTAATAAATCAAAAGCACCATGGAGCCAAGCTAAAGCTAAGCCCAGCCACTGTACTCTACAGTAGTCCATATCGAGAGGAAGCTTTACTTACTGAAGTAGGTCATTAATAAATCAAATCAACCAATGCAGGTGCTACTATATCCTTAACTGAGGAGAATATATAATATGTTCATCCCTCGTTTATACAATACATACGTTACATACCACATACGTTATGTGTTATTATGTATTAACCTATGTGTCTTTAATTCAAATAAACTTTGGTTAAAGTTAAACCAAACCATAACACAAGTTTTTTTACTGCTGAAAGCGAATTTGAAACTGTTCTGTGTTTTTCTTTGTTTGTGTACCTACTTATTGTAGTGACTATCTAGGAAAATAGATGCCTAAATAACATAATTATGGTGTTCCTATGTTCATGCTAAGTGTTAACGTGTTCAACGTTCAAGGAAATTACAAGTATATTTATATTGGACTAGATATTATGTGGAAATCATTTGATGAGGAAGATACATGTATATATAATGAACTACATACATGCCAACACACTGCTGATATTCGTAACTTGTAAATGTAAAACCATATTTTGTCTGCTACTTGAACAGGAAAAAATGATGCTTTTACAAATACTTACATATGGATTACTACTATGTACTTAAATATGTCGTAGTGGACAGAAGAGACAGGAATATATCATACAATATCAGGAAACAGAACGGAAGGAAGCAAGTCAAGATCTGACTGCCATCGCAATAAATCCTGTCATTTCCTTAATACAAAATTCCAGAGTGGACAACCTTTGAAGAAGTACTATTGGTCAATTTTGCCCAGAAGCCAACAATGAATTCATTGTGATTTGTATTTCACTACTGAAGATGATTTCAGTACAAGAAATGAATTAATTTACTATAAGAAGATTGTATGTGAAAACTCAGTCTCATTTTTATCTACAAATCAATAGTATTCTCACTTATGGTAAAAAATCGCAGTTCGCATTATTGTATTGTGTTGAAATTGTATTCTTTAGTATGTACCTGAGTCATGTCAATGCCTTGGTCTTCAAGAGAAATTTGAGTCTGGTAGTGACTTGTGGTCAAAGGCTGCTGTGTGTGAGATGACGGTGGGAATACATTATTGGGGCCACCGTGAAGTTGATGTAGATTCTGAGACTGTGGTTGCTGCTGCAACGAACCAGATCCTGTTCCAGTCGAATTTGAAATCGGATGAGGATGTGGATCTACATGCACGGTCACATGCGGAGAAGGCGGCCCTGTACTCCCCCCTGGTCCATTACTACTTGTCCCGTTGCTTCCACTATTTGTCCCTCCGACTTTCGTGTACAGACTCTAAAAATACAAAAGAATATCATTATAACTAATGTAATACTTTATCAAAATACTAGTAATGACTAAACTGTATATGACTAAAATATGTAGGTACCTAACTGATCAGTTAGTTTAGGTTAAGCGCAACAGATAGATACAAATTTAAAACGCAGATACCTATACCATACATTATGAAAATTAACTACAGAGTAGTAGATTAGGAATGAGTATGCTGCGGTACAGGAATTTTCCAAAATACTATTTAATTTTAGACATTACTCTTTCAAATTGAAAAGTGATGGAAGTCAAATTGCCCATGATGCTGTACATACACAGCTACGCATTTGGATCTGAACAGAAGTCAGCGTGAGGACAAAAGACAGAAAATTGTACGAGACATTGAAAATTCGATACAGTTGAGCAGGCATGCATAGCTAATGTCTAATATACATCTTCAATTGAAAGCTGAATTTTCGCAGTCACACAAAACTAAACCTAAACTATATTTTAGCATTAACTCCTTAAAAAGACTTCCTTTAGTAGTAGCAAATACTATAATTAATACTATTAACAGATCGCACACATACACTCTATTAATACAAACATCCATGAATGTTATCCCAATTAAATACGTGAACACAATACAGACTCTGACATAAGTTTTGCTAAAATTGTACATGTAAGTACAGATTACAGATAAATGAATAGCAACCATAATATTAATAATTATGCTCATTTTAAGTTCTATTTGAGATCTAAGTAATACTACCAGTACTGTCTATATAGTAAATATATAGCAAAGCAGAAACACATAATGATTAGATTACATATGCAAATCCAAGGTAAGGGTAACAAAAAAGAGCAACTTATGACGGCACGCTGACTAGTGTTGTGGTGTAAACATAGTCCTTTACAAAGAGTGATCTAACAAATTAGTGTATAGTGAAAATTGGAAAGGTATAATAATTTTATGCAGCAATTTGCGATGGTAAATAAGACGACAGGACAGAACAGAAAACGGTGTGTCTATAGCCAAGCCCTTCTCTAACTTCTTGTAGTACAGGAGTTTTACAAGTATAACTATAAAGTGAACTACAAGTACTTACAAAGCTATAAAGTTGCACAAGCCATTGAAGAAGTAGCTCTTCATCGTGACTGTTGTAATACAGTATGTGATTAATGGTAGGTTGCAAGGTTGAATACACGAATAAAAAATTGTCTTATGTCTGCCGATAAAATCAGGCTATTCATTAGAGAATGAATAGAATCAATAGATTCACTCCAGTAGTAAATGTAATGTAATGTAGCGTAAGTTTATGAATATGAGCTTCACTATCCAAACCAATGATCACCTAACAAAAGCACTTAATAAGTAATCCATTTGTGTGCTTAAGCATAATACCTAAACAAAGAAGTGCATAAGTATATAAGCTAAGCAAGGCATTCAAAATTCACAAATAAAGATGACGAACTCTTGCCTTGACGTTGGCTCTTGTAAAATATATAGGTAAACAAGTAGCACGTTTGCCTTTAGATTTTTTTGACGGATGCAAAAAAGTTTTAGTTTGTTAGACTACAGAAGACTTAGTACTTATCCATTGGGTTAGTTATTCATTGAGATATTTAATGAAGGTATTAAAAAACCAAGATCGGTTCGCATACATAATAGCATCCGCAACTCTGCCCTAGTCTATCAGTAGGTAGGGTATGTATTGAATTGAGCTGAGGGCTTTAAATGTAGAGTGGAGATCGTTGCAATCCTTCTTTCCTTGTTTAAATATATTGCCTAGAATGAAGCTAATCTCATTCATTCCATTGCCTTTAGTATTCGGTTGAATTGAAACTGTACAGCACGTTATGAAAACAAAATTCAACACCCTGAGCTACATATGCACAGAGAAAAGACAACCCCTATCTTTCTTACTTACTCTAACTCTATGCGTTAAGGTGCTAATATGCTAAAATAAATTCTCAGTCTATTCTTACACATTATGGTAATGACGATGAGATGAGAGGCTAATAAAAAGCTTCTCTGCGGGCAGTCTTCCTTTAAATTCTACTCTTTTCAAAACCACTAATGCATTTCAAGAGACTTGTACCTGCGAGTACTTTGGTACTCGATACATACTCCATTTCCATTGCGTCTACTATATTTATATGCGCGCTAATGCGTAATTGTGTACAATCACAATTTTTTATTTTTGAACGTAAGAGGATTATCGAATTATATTTACAACCATAAAACCCATAACTGTCTAAAAATATGCAAACGGACTTTTCCAAATCTCAAATCTAACTCTATATAACTCTACCAAAATGAAGGATTTATGTATTTAAAATACACTTGATTATCTAATACTAATAACTACTTAATACACATAATATGCACCTAGATTCAAAACGAAGTTATGTACTAAGGGCCATACACTTTCTAACATTGCTTAGATATTTCGCTGTTCAGGATCGTTTTTGTTATAATATGAGATTTTCGATTTTTTAAAGAAGCCCTCGACGATTCGTTTTTGTAGCCTTTAAATTATGGAGCTCTGCAGTGTGCAGTTTACACAAGTAATAAATAAGTTCTTTTTGCTTTTTGTTTTGCTTTTGCTTACCATTGGAATGTGTATGAGTATTTAAGAAAGCATGTGATAGGGTAGACACTTAACAGCCTACCTATAATTTACTCAGGTATAAAACAGGATCGACTATTAGTGTATTGATATATCTGTAGTACACCCATAAAGTACCTACAGAAAACACAACTGTTGTGTAGTGAGAAATCAATCTTTCAATAAAATTTTAAAAAGGCCGTATTCATTCATTCCGCTTCGATTCTTCTCAATCAATTAATTAATTACTCAGCACATCCATTAACTGTTTTTCCTCCGCCCACTCACACGTGTGTGTAAGCCATCGTGAACACAAACATATAGCCATGCACTATATATACGTATTATATAATAAAATCTATCTCTATTTCTTTTCCTGCTGAACACTGAGCATATTTGGCGTATACAGTAACTGCAAACACTACTGTAGTGTACATAGATAGCATAATGTATATATATAATAATGATATGTAGTATTCACTTATATACACAAATATCTAGTAGTACATGTGCAAGTGGCTAAAAACTTAACGTTGCATTTAAGCGAGCACACTTATTTTAATTGATGGATCAACATTCGCCAGCCACCCTAAAACGAGTCGCGAGTCTAAGGATGAGCTAAAAGAACAATTCTTCTTTCTTAGCATATGTAGAGTTGAAATTAGACGTTTTAAGTACCCACTCTTGAAATGAGGCTTGCACTTAGTTATTTAATGTTCTTTCACCTGACACTATACGCTGCACTACATACGAGCTCGTATATTATAGGTACATCTATTTAATTCTCACACAAAATTAATTCTTCAACTCAAGGCGCTTTGCTATTTAGAACAACTTGTAATAAAAAAGTCCCCTAGCACTTCTTTCCAAGCGAAACTTTCCTCGCTAATTGTAGCATAATCTTATTTTCCATCAGTATGACCGTAAAAAATCCAATTGCACAAATAAATGACATAAGAGGATTTTAATGCATGCGCAACACGTGTAGCTAACTCTGAACGATTTATATCACCAATAGCCTATAAGTATCCCTACATACTACATAAGCATTGTCTTTCACAATTTTCCATTCACATAAGTACTTATTACTTCTGGTTGTTGAGGATTATTTCCATAATTTAGTGTTTACGTAAGATAATATGTATTTATTGTATTGTGTGTTTTGATTGCTATATATTAAAGATCAAAGATGTCATCAAACTGTCAAAATATGTAGACTACACAGATTACTTACTACGTGCACCTCTTAGTATTATATACTACATTTAATTTACAAAGGGTCAAAATGAGATAGCTTTCCACATTCAGAAGGTATGTGTGGACAAACTATATGCAACATTAGATTAAAACAAGCAAAAAATAACTATGCGTACGCAAAATAGTATAAGCTCATGAAAGTCTGCTCGCTTTGCTTCATTCTTTACAGTACTGCTCTCCTTCGAGAATTGTAATTAAAATCCAGCTGACATGTAAATGAATAATGATGATGAATGGATACCAAAACGGAGACTTGAGTAAGATAACTTACATCTCCTTCTTACCTTTCTTAGTCCTACTCTTACGAGCAATAATATTTAAGCAAGAGAATTATCTTTAAACTACACATAATAATATAGTCGTAATCATATATTATATGGCTAGCTAAACTTGTTATGCATCTGAATTTATCTTTACGCAATAAGTATATTCAAAGAGTTAGCCAATATTCCTGGTACACTGCTACGTAAAGTAACGCTCCTCTTTCAAGTATTCCACAACAAATCTAAAGATATTACAAGTACATATGCGCGCATATACATTATATTACTATGTTTGCAATTTGCATATAAAGCTGAATAAAATTACGCACAATTAATGCAAACTTAAGTTTCTACGAATTATTAACTCCCGTGTTAAGGCAAGTGTGCAGTTTTAATTTATTTTAAAAAGGAGGATTTTCACCTGGTGCATATCCGTAGAATGATGAGAAGGAGCACACACTGCGGATGGAGCAAACGAATCGTACGAAGAGTTGTTCACCAGAATTCCTTGAGTGGCAGGATGATACTCATCTAAGTCTGTAAGGAAACAGAAGGGAAAAAATTAATTAATTGCACCACATCACTATTTACAATTACTCACAGCATACTACAAAGTACACAATACAGCACTACATAGTAGTAAACACATTATATTAATTACAGACAAAGTATTACTTTTTCTACCTAAGCAGTAGTAATGAAGATTCTCGTTCTTACTGGTTGGATGCATTATGGTATGGTTATTCATTCGATTAGTGCAGAGTAAAGTAATTTATAAAATGTAAATACCATCCTATCCAATTTCTTAAGAACAAAAACTCACTGCATAGCGAAATGAAGTCAGAAACTGTCTAAAACCCATTGTAGCTAAGCAGTTGTAGTTAACTTGAAATTTTCCACTAATGCCGTCTCTAATAGAAATTCAAGCTAACTATATAGTATTTGATAAAAATTTCGACTTCCTAAGATAAAAGGAGCAGAGAGTTTAACAAACCTCCTGCATATGCACGGATAGGTAGGTATAATCATTAGTTGCTCTCATGCTGTTTATTCTGTTCTAATATAATCATCTCGTTAGTTCCATTTTCATTCATTCGGATTGAAAATATCAGATTACTTTATTTCAGTTCAGCCAGTGTCTATTTCTTTGCCCTTAAAATAAGTTTCTGCCTCCCTGGCGCCTATAATTGCCTTTTACCAAAATCCCCGTCCAATTGAGTTACTTTGAGTTACATTGGTGCGATAATTAGAGTTGACATTGGTATAGGCACTAGTATCTCAGCTAATGACAGTTCTAGTCAGAGTAGACGAAGATGGCCCTAGGGATCCCTTTGCAGTTCAACTATGCGGATACTAATTGTATACAATATAGTACACTGCCATAATATGATACAATAAGGTTAACCTTACTAACATTCAACCTCAACATTACTGAATGTCAATGTCACAAACAAAAGCTAATAAATGCAAAGTGTAACCACAAACCAAGTCATGTCAGCTAAAGTCAAGTCAGGGCACTAACACTAACTAACTTACAGTTAATAACGAAACGACTACTTTACAACTTACTGCAATATAAATTCTTGTTTCCATTCAGTTCGCATAATCAGAAAATCGACGGAATTAAGATAGCTAAGCTAGATTATAATCTCAGAAACTTTTAATTCCTTATCGCTTAAGATCAACTAACAAATAGTGTACCTTATGTATCTACTCTATGTACTATGTACATGCATGTGCAACATAAGTGAAGTAAAGTGTAAACTATAAGAATTCTAAAGTAAAACTGGCTAAGCAGGTTGATTTGAGTTTTAACTTAACTTTTAGCTAATATCTTTATACATAAATACAACATATATAGTAGAGTCACACTCCTTCAACTTCTACTAGAGAATCCTTTCTAAAGGGAATTTAGCCTGCAGATAAATGTAACAGATGAGATGGAATGGATTCACGCCAGTGGACTGGACTGGACTTGACATTGACTTCCTACTATAATTTCTTGAATTGAAGTTGCTCTGCTTTTCTTAACCCTTGCTTTTACTTAAATTGCACACACTAACTCTTAAGTATTATATTTACTATTTAGTATTATTATACATAGGACACAACAAAACAATACCATTTATTTCAGGGCAAGTTCAACTACGTACTTAATCTTACATGCCTAAGAAAATGGGTGCGTTGTTGTTACAATAGATTAATCTATTAAATTAATTCTCTTTGTAAAAATGGGGGTTTTGTACTACTACCTATATTTACTATATATTATATTGATAGTAGGTAGTAGGTATGCTATGTATAATGCCAGGGCCAGGTGATTTGGATATACTACTACTATAGCATAATATATTCTATATTGTGATTTGTTTCAAGCTTACATATCAGTATATCCTATTTTACATTGTAAATGGAGCAATGAAATAGATTCTACTTACATTTCTATATATTCTAGTAACTAATCGTAAGTAAGTCTGAACTCATAACAGCACGAGATAAATGGCTAAAGTCTCAAAGATCATAAGAACAAGTACTGTTAGTTGAAAATTCATCGCATGGCTTCGCCTGAATGGCTCTAAGCTAAATACAATAGAAACAAAAGACATTTCTTCACTTTATGTGCTATCATATCTGTCAGAACAGATAAAACCATAGAAAACATAGAACTGAATTTAAGCTACACCCTGCTCCTATTTGACACTTAAATTACACATTAGCATGATTAATTATTGAGTTCAGTTCACTCACAGTCAAAGCCAAGTCAAGAGGGAAGAAACTTTGTCTTACTTCCACAAAAGATAAGTAAAAGAACATTCTATGATATTAACAGCCTTCTTCTTCTTCTGCCTTCTCCGGCTTGTATTCTCATTATACTCTAAGATGGACTTGTTCTGTCGACCGTAGACTCACTGAGAGAGACAGAGACTGACTTGAGCTAACTACTTTAAAACCTACCTACTTTCATGGATCTATCTAGTATCTATGGTCCTTAAAAGTAAAATTGTATAATACTGAATAGCAAAGTAAAGAATAGCTTACGTTGTTACTACGTTAAGTAAGTAATACTTCTTTCTATGTAATAGTATATCTGTATTAACGCAAGCTAATGCTACAAATAAGTTTCAAAATCTGTTTCAGTTCTCATCGACTTTCCCGGACTAATCTCTTTAACAAACGAACCTGAACAAATCTCGGGAAAAGTAGGATGCAACGGATGGATTCCAACATTATTCTCTTTCAACCATAAAAATTTATCATCTTCACTCACTGACTGTGGGAATTTGACTCAGTACTTTCAATCCAAACTGTCTTATGATACAGAACAACCTAAATTAAATAGATCAACTAAACGTATTTAGAATAAGGCTTCATTTTGCCCATTCAATAGGGCAAGAAGCACTGGCAAATGGTCTCAACCTGACCTGACCGACCTCTACAAAAGTTTGGTATTCCGTTTCTTCACTTTTCCCCAATTTTTGGTAGTATTTTTCCCATTGTAGTGGGACTGAGAAAAAGGAATAAATAGGAACCCTGTCCTGAATAAAATGATATTAATTAAGATAAGAACTGTTGAGAAAGATCTGTAAGCTTACCTTTTAAATATCCATTTGCGTATACCGTGGGAGAAACCAGGTATCCATCATCAGTTCCAATGGAGCTTCTATTATCACTCCCTGAAGAGCCCGAACTGGCGTAGCTGGACCCAGCGGATCCTAAACTGCTCCCAGAATATCTTTGTTGCTCTTTATCTTGTTGCTGTTGCAATTCAAAAGATTCTATTTGTTGTTGCTGCTGCTGTTGGTTCTGATTTTGATTTTTCTTTATCCGAAAAGAAGGGAAAGACACCAAAGGAGCGGTTGGCGGAGACACGCGTTTGCCCTGGGCAGGACCAGGCCGGGATTTATTCATCCCACCAACTGTAAATAGACAAAATAGACACATTGTATTATTTTGTTACATTTACCGCAAACCTGTAAATATAATAGCTAATTAATGAGCGTTTAAAGACTAAATTACAATGAATCACTAAAAAGTTTTAGTTCAGATCAGACAATGCAGTTGTGTATTTTGTTAATAGTAACTTGTGTGTAAGTAAAAAAGGAATTAAGTGACGATTGTGCAAAATAAGGACGACCTTGTGTCGGCGTGTCTATGTAGTTTTCTTTTTGAAAAGAGAATCTGATTCTGACAACTAAATTTTTCATTACATTTTTAAGGTTTCTACTCTAACCTATTTCTTAACTCACTATTGTTTCATTATTGTAGCAAGTGATGCAGTATTGAAATGACTGAGTTCACTTTCAGTACAAGCAAAACATACGTAAAGAATCAAGGATTTTTAAAGGGAAACAAAAACTGTATGTAGAATGTACACTGCACATAACATTAGGAGTATGTAACACATAATATTATATACGATTTCAACAATATGTAGTAAAGGTAAAACTTATTCTGAATTTCTTTAACACAAAGTAGGCATGTCCGCCTGTCTTCTAAAGTCTTAAACGTCTTAAAATTACTATTGCTGATGAGATAAGTATACTTATTTAGTCTAATGCATTATAAATCTTTAAATGCGCTAGGTGATTTGTCTGTCTTCGTAAATTGCATCATACTCTTATTTTATATCAATCAATCAAAATAAGGTTGAACACAAAAACCTAAATACTTTACTTCACTTCTTGTACTACTACCACTGCTAATCAAAATACTGTTCTGTTTTGTTTTCTCTTCTTGCAATGCATTACACAACTCATCGTCATCGATTCCCTTCGGATCAGTGAATACAAAAAGTGAAACATCAGCTTACATCAACTTTACTGAGTTAGGAATTTCCTTTTATAAAACTTGCCAGCCTGATAATTCCTGGCCTGCCAATACTTGTCGTATACTCACTCGCAAGATAAGAAGATCCTTAAAGAAGCGATTTGTCCCCTCGGGGGCTACTATGACTATAACTCAATCCACAATTAGCATACACAATAAACATTTTGCTGAATGTCTTTCGCTCTTGCTAATTGTAATAATTATGCTATCATAATTCCTCCCATTGCATTTTAGGCTCATCCCCTACAACATAGAAATTAGCATAATCGCATAAAAATCTTCAATTTTACTCTTCCCTTAAAAGTTGCAGTCAAGTTAGGATTTCTTAGAAATATACATACATGTATCCAATCCACATGTTTATCTGCATCAATAAAATTTTTAAAAGGAAAATGCAACAAAATGCTGAACAACTGTCCATAAACTGCCTCAGACAAGCAAATCGAGTTTGAGCACAGCGTCAGTACTACCAATTCCATCATTTATTACCTTGTAGCCCTTGTAGGTTAGGGTTTATTAGTGTATTAACCATTGCATTACATACCTAAGTCTCACTACTACATATCTTGTTTCCCAGTGCAAATCAATAATATTTTCTATATTAATACAGTTCGCGAGAGAAATATTTCCTATCACTTCTACAGATAGCAGCAACTTTTGACGTATATAACAAATCATCTTCAAGAAAAAAATCAAAGTGACACAGACACAACATTTAGAAATGAAATACATTTCATTCACTATGCAGTATCTAATGGTAAATAAAAATTAATTTCGAAGATGTAAGATAGCAATCTACTAAACTGTCTTGTACACTATTGCAGTGTTTCCTGTTGTTATATGAAAGGCAAGACAAGACAAGTGAATTGACATTTGCTACATCGCACCAACCGACAGTATAGATACATAGAAAAGAAAACCACTCTACTCATTCAGGAATATAAATAAAAATTAATCAGGTTCTCCCTATAGTAAGGCTTAAACCATTTCAGCAACGGTTTTCACCCAAGAAAAATCTAATAAAGATAATAAATATGTGCTAACCAGAACCACAGACAATACAATACTGCAGTCTGAACAAATAAACATATTACATTATTCTTATCGCTCCTAACTGGCAATTCCAGTTTGCCATTCCACTTACATAAAAAGGACATAATATATTGTAGTGTTATGTTATGTTATGTTAGATAGGAATGGACTGCAGGACACGACGGAGACAGTCTAATTGTAAGTCAGGAAAGCAACGTCTGTATATAGGCAATGCCTTTAATGTACATACGAATATGCCTGTATAATATGCTCGTGAGTATCGTTTAAATAATTTTATTAGAATTTTCTTTTAAAACTCTCGTAATTGCAGTGCAGTAGTAGCACTCTTTCCCTAAGCAAAGCCAAACAGTTAGCCAAACCTGACGAATCGCTTTATCTAACAAATTTATTCGCAATCATGAAGTGAAATAATGTCTACAGTATTCTTTTGTACCATATACATTGCACTTTGCATCCGTCTGGCGACCTCCCGTCAACATGTGCAGACAGAATACTCAACAACCGCTAACCGTTCTGTTAACAATACCATATTCATTTTATTAGTTAGGAACTCAATGGCGGCTCCTAATATAGAATTCCTACGTGCACACCTTTGCGCAACACTCTAATTTGCATACAATCACACCAAAACAGGTAAACTCTCTTAGCAAAATAAATTGCATGCACAATATTTAATATTATTTATTCTCACATACCCCACATACCAAACAAAACAACAACAGTAGTAAAAAAGGTAAGGATGAGATGACTACTAGACATACAAATATGGACTTAATGCAAATATACCAATTTTTTTTATCAATAGATAATTGACGGTTTTGCCTTAACAGGGCACCCTACCCATCAAGATCATATATAACAGTGAGAATGAAACTCAATATCTTCAAGATAAATGTTACTTGTTGTTTGCATCTTATTTCAAAATAAAGATAATCAATAATTAGGGATTGAAATCTATAGTACTTTATATAAATTTTTTTGTTATAACAGTTTTGATTTGAATAAGATTGTACCATATTTAAATTAAGTTGCGAATATATTCACTGCATTGTAATTAATTATTTTCGGTAGCCCCAACCGAACCCAAGTGCTTTATTAAGTAGTTCAATTTACCAGTAAATATGAAATTACGTAATTGCTACTGCTACTAAAAATATTATTACATTCAAATCCCACTGAAACATACACAAAATATCTACTGTGTAGTATAAATCTATAAATATAATAAGCTGTGATTTATTGCAATCGACACCAAAAAACGTGGATTACATTTAACAGAAAAAAAGAATTGGCAAGCTGGAGAGTTGCCATAAAAATCTATCAACTGTAGTATTGTATCCTGTTGTGTTCTTGTCGTTATTGCAAAGAAACAACTAATGTTTCTAATGATAATGATAGGTAACCAGGCCTAATCACACTACTCATCTTTCCGTAATTGCTATATGCACAGAATTATTGGTCAGGTTGCCAGTTCACACCTGGTGTTTCTCCTCTGATGTGCTGTTCTAGCATTAATTCAGTCCATCAACAAATCATAATCATCACTTACGTTAGTTATCCCATTTCCTTATACATGTTATTACTTTATCTATGCCCAATTATACTATTACACAGCCATGCATTATCACATAATATTGCATTAGTTCATTTACATACTGACAAATCATCCCATAACATCATTTTGCATAGTAGGTATATATTTATACCACATACAAATACATACTATGTTCCAAGACTTCGCTCCAGTATAACTTACTGTATACAATATACAGATAAAAGTGCAAAACTACTATTAATGTAATACATAGTAGGCATATCATTAACTCTGTACTATACATATATATGCATAAAATGCAAAACAGTCATCTCATCACAAAACAACATCACAACATCACCTGATTCTTCCTAAGGTAAAGAAATAAATACTTGCATACATATACTTTGAGTCCATGAGTCCAATATATCGATATGGTACGTGAGAAAAACTTTATTTGCTTTAATCAGTGGAGGTAGTAATGTGAACGGAGCTAATGCAATCAAGATAATGATAACCTATGAAGCGGATGAATGTAGAATTAGTGCTAGAGTATTAGGCTTGCTATCCTTCCAACCAATCTTTCTGTCATGTCAAGTTGAACTAAACTGAACCAAGTTTAGCCGATGCTCCTTTTACTGCTTAGATATTATTTGCGAGAAATTCTTCTCCTATGATGGCAAGGCTTGGTGTTGGTCCGTTAGTTTAGCTTTAGCATATTAGCAAAGTTCAAAATGGCAAGGCACAGACAATAACAGACAGGAACAACGGTGGAGTGCTCTATGTCATGCTCTCCTTTGTTGGCCAATGTAATCTGACTCTTTCTTACTTTACAATTTACACTCCTCGTAAATCCATAAGCTAAATTGGCAATGGGAGATTTGTTTGAAGAGATTTATAGGTAGTAAACTATATAGACATTCTTTTATTATTTGCTTGAACACTTTATACAAATGAATTCTTGCGAGGTTAGCTGTTGTTAGCAGATGATCGTCTTCGACTTGTACTTATACTTGCGTAGAACCATTAACCATACCATAAGCTAAGCTTACTAAGCCTACTATTTACTATTATGGTGAGATGAAGATTTTCATCCTGAATAATATTAGCATCACAATACAGTCATAATCATAACGACAACGATGGAATTTCATCATACTCGACTTGACGGACTGACATTCACTCCACATTTGCATATTCTTATTATTCCTATTACAAATACCTAAAACATGTCTATATAATATATAAATCTATAATATCAGTATTTGCATTGACTAGAGTAAGCTGGCATGTTATACTTACTAATGCCCTTTAATATCAATTATATTCACCAACGGTTTTATTGTTATTGTCATGCTGCCTCACGAATTCACGCTGAGAGAAGGTTAGCACAAGGGCCAAGGTGTATTGTATACAATTTGACTTCAATACACCTCATATTCCATTTACCACCGAATTTCGAGAAAATAGTCATAATAGATTTTAAATGCTAAGCTTATTTCCCACTATCGTATATTATCTGACTTACAATAGCTGAATGATGCTATTATTAGTATAGTCAGAGTACATTTAATAAGTCTCGTGATTCATTCATATTATTCCTTTTAATCCTTTTGTAATTAAACAATAAGAAAAGAGGAATCTTATTGTATTAGGACATCACAACTCTACGCAGGACATTGTACTCAACTCACTATCTATCTGAAGAGGCAGAATACAGGATAAAAGTTATTCAGAAGAAATAAATTAATCCCACCTCGGAAAAAGTATAATGAAGCCTAAAACAGGAACAACATGCATTGGCACTAATACAAGTCTGCGGATGCAGTACACACAAGTATAAAACGTGCACTGCACACAGAGACAGTAAAACAAGGTAGTACATTGCATTGCTCTATAGAGTAATCAGATGAACTTGATTTTTTATCGCAAAAAACCTATGTTAGCGTTGAAAATTGTTTCACCTGTGTTTACAATCTTAATTTACGATATAATTCACCTGTAATGCAGAATATTAGTGCCCACATAGAGTGGGTCTATTAAGAGAAGAGAACCAACCCAGCATGTACCATACTTGTACAGGATAAGTAAAGTAGCTATATAACAGAAGATCTAATCAAGGTACAGCATTGTGAATTTATGGTATGATGAAGTATGTAATTGTATTTCTCTTGCATTGCATTACTATGTATTGCTATCGCACGTAACGCAGGTAGTTAATAACGACAGGAAGGCCCCATCTCGTTAAGCTATTACTGATATCGTGTTTCAAAGATAGTAAAACAATAAGAGTATCCATATGCAGCAATAACAATTAATGAAATAGCTCCCTTTTTGACTTGACCTGGTTGGAGTTGGAAAACTATATTACAAGAGTTACTTGACATGCAATTTCGAAGAATAGATGGATACAAGCCATAAAATAATTCACTTTATAGTACTATGCCAATCTTAATCGTCAGAACTCAGAAGGTACTTGCATATCATAATCATAATGAGAACTACTTGTACATACAAAGGCAGCATCAACATCAACCTAAATACATATCCCTTGTCTAAGGCGATTGAAGTATAATTTACGGTTTGTGTTAAATATATGTTCTTACTTACAGGTTCAGGTTTCTTTAGCAGAGTTGCATCGATTGAAATCTAATTCGCCATTTAATATTCACTATTCACCTTGTAAGGAGATTTCAAGTGCAAACTTGCAAACTGCCATGTCAAGAAGTAAGAGATACAGATGTTCTAGAGTTTGGATGCCTACCTGTGTTACGTGTTTGATTTTGCGTGCATACTAATGTTAATTTTACAAAAATAATCATCTGGCTTCGGCCTTGTCTTCCTTACTTACAATATTTTACAATTAATTATCTTAACTTGAAAAGGTAAAACGGGAAAAGTGAAATGTAAAACTAGACAGGCAAGATAACATAACATAACCTATCACATCACACAAGTGCTACCATATAAGGATTTTCCAACTAATTCGTTAGATGATAACTATTATTATTTTATTAAACCTTTTTAGTTTACAGAATCATCAACAACATAATAGAAAAACAACAACAACAATTCCAATTTTACATCCGTCCTACCTTCTATAGTACTATATATGTATTCCCTTCATTCTGACACTATACAAGCACAAGCGTCTGAAACTAAATCACCACCTGTCCAACTACTAGGAATTAGTCCATCATCTACTTTTCAAACTGGCTTCAATTTACAGGAACCTCCTTTCCCAAAGTTTTCCTTAAGATTGTTATTAACAGAACTAAACAATGGGGACTGACGATGAGTAAGTAAGTTATAAATAGAATCTAAACTGAATCTCATCTCAATGTAAATAAAACAAACTGTATTTTAAAAGGACAACTTAACTGCATAAGTAACGCTACCGTAAGTACATACATTATTACATGCTACATACATACTTACTTACACATCTTGTTATTAAGAACGACCGAATGATTATAATCCTTAAATGCATTACGGTAATGTAGTTAGTAAGTAAGTAATGTCATGTCAGGCAGTAGCCAAGTCAAGTCGAGTCAACTCCCCTTTTATCATATCAACTCATCCAACAAAACCATTAAATGACTGACTGAGACCAATTTAAACTCAATTGTCTCATCCTTCCCTTCCCTTCATCATCACTCATTATAAAAAATGCCTTTGGAAAGATAGCGTGAGGATGCCATTTCAAATAGTACACAAAATTAGTCTTCACTGTGTCAAATAGCATTCCATTTATTTACTATACTATTGTTAGCGTATAAAAGTGCTTAAAAAGCTTATGCATTGTACACAGTTTGTTTGCTATTTGTTTCGCTACTTGTGCATGCGCTAGTGCTAGTGTGTTTTACATGATAGCGTAAATGAAAACTTTTATATTTCTAGATGCATTGCATACTACATACTTGTATCGGGAATTTACTACATGTATGCTGGATGCACGCAGCGTATGTCTATTATATGTAGTCAAATGAGCAACACTACAATAATACGATAAGTAGTAGATATTTAAGCTTATAAAAAGCAAAGGAACGGTTGCATATTTATCATTAAAGCAATCATTGCATTGAAGATCTACATTTTTTAAATGACATCTATCAAAATATTTTCTTATCCGATACACACACGATACACCACACCTGAAGATGAAAAAATCTCTTTCCTAAATTGCTTTTTATCATCTTGTCGGCTATACAAGGATAGATAATTCCAACATTTTTTGTGACTTAAAGAAAAGCCGAGCCTTGAGAATTGAGAAATCCACTGCTAAGTAAATATATGCATTTTATCTATTGCATCTTTATAAGGCTAACTTTTTTAGCTGAGAAATCACTACTGTACATTACAAATCAATGCTTTCAAACCACAATCGTTTATATGTACTTACAAGCATTTACAGTAGTCAAAAGTAGTAGCTGTGCTTAATACACTTTATGAGTGTTTCACTGTAGTACGTAATGTAGCCAGCGCGGAGACAACGATTTTTTCCTGATTATTCGACATAATCTACAAAATTCTTCAATCGCTTTGAAAAGTATTTATCTAATCGTAAGGCTCCTTGAGTATATTCTACAAAAACTCGAATCGTCCAATTCTGCTTTCTTTAGCATGTTAAATCCTTAAATCTCTGCAACTGCATCTGCAGCCGATTTTTGGTGAATTTCTATCATTGCATAGCTACACGTAAGTATCTCCAGACCAGATCAGTTTTACAACTGCTACGTGTATGAATGTAAGTTCCTATAACATCCTTAGGCAAGATCAACAAACATTCACATTCACCGGTCGAGATGAAAAGAACATTTAGCGTGTAAACTTGTAAATCATAGTGGACTCTTTCTTTTTGAATGAGTACATACATATATTGTATACACAAAATCCATTTACTCAAATACCTTTGAGTTTCCATTCACTTCAGCTTCCCTTCCCTCCTTTTACAGTGCCGATTTAAATCTTTCGGAAGTTTAAGTACCCACTTGTGAAGAGTAGAGAAACTGCGTGGAATGGATTGTTGCGTTGACCACTGAATAAGCTTCTACCTGCTATTGGTATTAAATTACGTCTATACTTAGGTAAGCCAAGACAGGTTCTTGTGATGTGAGATATCTGAAGATTGAAGAAGATGAGCCAACTCCAACTCCACAAATGTCCATTACATAAATAAACAAGAAAAGGAGACAAAACTTGGTGGTCACTCTCACCATCTCGCATCGCATCACGAAGAGAAATGACAAATCTTCCTCGTAGTGTACTCTACAGTGTACTTACAATGTGCACACTCAAACACGACCACCTTTTCCCAAGTTCCAAAAGAAACTTGAGTACATGTTAGGTAGTAGGTACTGCATACTATTTACCCAACTACTACTAAAGTAAGTGTTTCTTGTAATAGATTATCTGTCTGTGCTGCAATGCAGTGAAGTCAGAAGTACTACATAGCTTGTATTTTGAATTGCATTGTATTCCAAGTTCTTTTGTAGTTTGTTTGGTAATATTATGTCTGGATACTTTAGATAGCATATCACATCCATACCATGCTCAGACCAGACCACAAACATTTCATGTCATACAAGACCAGACCAGAAGCTACACTTACAGTATATTTACTAACTTAACTGCAACTACTGTATAATATTATTGTTGAACAATCTCTAACTTCACTTGTCCAATATCTTAAGCCATTTATGTATGTACAGATACATTACTCCTTGTGCTCAATTCATTCTGCAGAGTGATATAACTTCTCAGCAAGAAAACTTCATAATGTAATTCTTCATACATAATATGATAACTGAGGATAGACTTATTTAACTTGAAGACTATCTTTAGTGAGTATTATGGATGAATACACCATCATGATATACATATGGACATAAATATCCCTCATTCCTATGTTCACTTACTTACAAGTTACAAGTATACAAAAGATCTCTGTCTCTAGTAATTTTTCAGTTTCATGTGAGACAAGTAATATAATAGTAAAGAATGAAAGCTATCAATATAAGAGTTTATATATTCCTCCTCTTTTCCCAGGAATCCATTACATTTATATATTAATGCTCCTTCGTGGAGGTACCTTAAGTCGTCCGCTGTCCAGTGTTCAGTACTCCTTAACATGACAATATTATAAAAAGAAAAAGTAATAGAAAATATAGCACAAAAGAATTCCTATCTTCACCCTAAGACTCTGAACATGTTATGCAACGCTAACAAGGATATATCTTACATAGGAACGGAATGAAATACACAACTGATATACCAATTGACAAGCAAGATTGAAGTACTCTATACGACATCAGAGATCATTAGATACACCAATTTGTGTACATATAGCAAGCGCACCACGAATTCATCTCCCAACTAAATATTCAACAAGGAAAATCAGGTAACAAACCAAACCAAACCACGCAGTACTGGATTTCAAAATGAAATTCTGCCTGGACCTGGTAGATTCTTAGAAGGACTCAACTCACATCACTTTCTTAAAGCAGACAGGGCAGAGGAGACGAGACAATCATTTTCATCTTCAATAGTCTAAACACTTTTGCAGCAAGAAAAAAGAGACGGACAGGCACCTACTATTTACTTACTCACTCACTCAGTGTACTTACGGCTCAAATTGTAACCCACCCACCTCTTCGAACAATGGAACATAGAGCTGAATAGAAACTGAGATAGTGAAGTTTGTCCAAGTGCACTAAAGCAAGTGGAATAAATTGACACAGGTATTTTGTATATCTTAACATTATCGTTGATACAAGAAATATTTTCATACATTTTCTTTTAAACCGTGTCGCGTCTATAGGTACTAAATAGCTGAAGTCAAAATTATAAGTAGGTTTGTGCTTTATATTACGCATTAGGTAATTAAATGCGTTTAAATACCAAATTATTGACTCCACAGGAAAAGTTGTACTTTGGTAAAAAGAATTAGTCAAGACCACAACTACTAGTGCATTGTTCCTATTTACATAGGGTCATATCAACTATTACAGTCAATACATAGAAGAATTACAGATATTTACACAATCAACACTGTCCATGCTAAAATATGCATTAGGTAACTTAAGTTTGTTCATTATTTAGCCCAAAACTAGGAAATACAGGTTGAACACTTGACACACCTACTTTAAATGTACCTATTACAAGTTGTTATACAACAGTCGTAAAATAGGTCGATAGATATTGATATTACCTACATTAATGTAGATTGTTACCAGCATACATATATATATACACAAATAAATCCCCTGCGTTGCTTACATATTGCTTCTGCTTAAAGAGGGAGTTTAAGTTTAGTGGAGTTTCTTGTTTTTTATACTCCCTCGCATTTCATTGCACTGCTTCAGAAGATATTACAGTACAACTTGAACATGAGACATCCATGTGCATATTGTAATACCTAAATACATAAGATGAGGAGACAGAAAGTGGAGGGATGGAAAGGATGGTTTGGTGATGTGATGTGTTGTGAGCGAGTAAGTAATGTAACGCAATGCATGAAATGTTTTAGAGATTCAATCCGTGACTCGACTCAACTCAACTAAACTCAACATCCTTGAAGATTGAACGAACGTCCTTCTCCCCCTTCTGATCCTACCTCACAAAAAACTTCTGAGTTGCCATGCCATGCAGTTGCTCCCTGGCCTGCTCTGGTCTGCCATCCCATCAAAAAGTACAAGCTAACACTCAACTTATTCTGGCTACTTTCACCTTAACATCAATGCAGCTTATTGTTAGTAATACGTATTAAGTATGAAACCTTCCCATTCCAATACATAGGCTGAACAAAAAACTGTATACTTAATTCCTTTATTTTTTATGGATTTACCTTTCATATTAGATCTTTTGTTGCAGTCATTCAATTCAAGGCAGTGCAGTGTATGTATTTCATATAAGAAAATAAAAAAGGAATGCACACATTTAAGTAGTCTTAATATACGTAACATAGGAAGGGGTGAGTGTGTGTAAGATATCTATGAATCTTTAATTTCCTTAAAAGTATTTTCAACTCACAACACAACAGAAACTAAGCCAACATTATGTGATGTGTCATTCAATTTTCTTAGAAGTGTTCATTAAGAAATTATTCAGAGTTCAATGCAGCCTTATATGTATGCATTCCCATCAATATCCCTAAATTAAGCACTTACTGCACCTTAATTCTGTTTTGGTTGTCGATTTCTGCCCGTTTTATCACTTTAAAAACTGACTCACTGTTTAGACATTTCTGTTCTGTCTGTATATAGTACACCTACTTGTCGTAGTCATATTCATCCACCCACCTATTATACTACACTACATCAACTACATAAAACATAATACTAACACATAATAAAATCCTTTACTCCCAGGTAAAACGAATTTATCATACAAATGAATGCAGAGAGGCAAGGGATGGATCCTTTCACATATAATCAAAAATAGGTGTGTCTGCTTTCAAAATTTGAAACATTCATCCATCACTTTATTATCCTAAAAATATTTCCGAGATACTTATTCTTGTCCTGGCCTGGCATGGCCCCGTTAGTTGAGCTGAACTGACTAATACATAACTAATTCAATACATTATTGTTGCTTTGTAAATATGTAAAAGTATGAACCTATAGTGGCCTGGCATGAATATTCAATATACATTTTAACTACTGCCTGACATGAAATTCCATTCTCATAAACATTTAGTAGATGGCTACTATTATGTATTTAATGCAATGTGTAATGTGTACTCATTCGGAGTAGCCAACCCGTCATCCAAGCTTCTCTTAACATCAATTGTGAAGCTGTACAGAATTGCTTAAAGGTCTGAAATGAATATTCAATTAAACACTTCACAAAAAACGATGATACTTACATAGGTACCTAGTACCTACCTTCTTTACTTTACGAAAGTTAAGTATTGTAAGATTTTTAGCTTGGTCTTTGTGTTATGTTAGGTTCTTCAATTTTAAACGCTCAGTTTCTTCTTTGTCATGGTGTGGCATGACCAAAATACTTTTATGAACGTGTTATGTAGCTCAAGAAACTGTATTAGAAAACATTTAAAATATATTGAAAATCAATTCAAAATTAATCTCGCATGTCGTTAGTTCCATAGATTATTAACAATAATTGACCCTTGAAGGGTGAATCAGAATTCAGTCAGAACTCAGAACCAACCTTCAGAAGAATGGTTCACATTAGTTTACATTTTATACTACGACTACACGTATGTCTCATATCTACAAACACAATAATAATAAATGTACCTCTATTCAAGTCTAACTGCTCTTTATGCGTAACACATACTGCAACTTAACTGGTACATCCAAGTAACACATAATAGAAAACTACTCGACTTGACTCACTCAAAAAGAATTCGTTTACTTTACACTTTACTTTACAGTCTATACGGTTACTGAGTATTTAGCCACATAAAAATATTCTTAGTAAGTAGAATACCGCATCAGGTCAGTCCAGTCCAAGTAAGACATTCATATTTTAAATTCTTTAGAAATGCGCTGTACTTTATTACAGTACTGTGAACTAAGCTAACAATAAGTGTCTGTAGATATAGTCACCTCCACAACAAAACGGCGCCTAACAATCAGTATGTGTGTATGTACACTGGACTTGACTTTAGACTGCCAACTATAATGTTAAGTATGTACATACAGCAAGAAAGCTTCACTTTACATAAAAACATTCACACAAAAATTCAATGTAACTTGAATAGAGTCTACTTTGTATTGTTAGCTATATAAGTACCTATAAATGTATACTTAAGTGTAAACTTCCTAAGTAGCTATACACACGATGTATTAGTACTTATCCATTTATCCTAGGAACAAATAAATACACAATGATCAACGCAGTGTAATTCATCAAGGAAAATATCCAACCTAACAATCCAATATAAGTAGTCAAGTATCTTTCTATAGTAGTACGTATAGTAAATACAGATAGCTGCAGTGACTAGTCACTCTGAATGAACTGAACTCTTATAAAATCTCAACTTGCAATTCTACAACACGAACTTCAAAGGAAACCAAACCACCTGTTACACAAGAAGCCAATTTAGTCGGAAACCGAATCCGATTTCGCAACGACATTGACACTTGTGCACAAGCCTTTCGAAACACACAGACTCATATAAAACTCAGTTGGGTAAATTCCTTCCGTATTCCTAAAACTCATACCATATGGTTTTCACTTTTACTTAATCTCACTTCTTTGACAGCCAGACCAGGGCAGAAGTCGCTTTAGTGCTTTGGATGATATATTGATGTTTATAAAAGCTATCTTGTAGTTTGTATAAGAAGCGAAAGCAAGAGTTCGATAAATAATCAAAACTACCATCTATATATGTATTTTGGTCCCTTCATGATCATACATGCGTTTTGGAGCTATACAATTTTTCACAGTCAAGTTATCATCTGATAGTGGAGTGAGTTCCGTAACACTTTACATATATACATCATCATCATGCATACTCTCTATACAAAGGCATATGCACAATCACCTTATACATTTACTTACTTACGTTAGGTAAATAAATACTACTTATTTCCATACCCCGTGCACGTATTAGTTTTTGTGGCCCTGTCATGTAGATTTTTTCCTTTTTATAAACACATATCGTCATTACCATAATAAACAATCCGCACGGTAGTTAGTTTGCTTAAGGAACCATTGCTTATATAGCAATAGGTCTACTACTTGACTTAAATTATTCAATTCTAAACGTTAAGATGGCTTGACTATATTTGGTATTCCATTTCGTTTTGTATATGCTTCACATTTCAATAATTTGAATAAAACAGTAGAAGGGAGTATCAAGTGTGTAGAATAATAGTAAAAAATACTGCAGGTGTGGATGGAAAAACTTTTTCCCAACTATCAACTCTCTTGGAAATCCCATTGAGTTCCTTATTCGTATTCATTCACTCAGCTCAGGTATTCTCACACTAACTCAGTAATTTTCTACAGTAAAGATTCACATGCACATGAGAGCAAGACAAAGGAGGAGTGATTTTCAGATCAAATAAATGCCTATACTACAATACACGCTATAATGAAATAGTACTACCTCTATTACTATACTTTATAAATTCCGTAATAAGAATCATATGATATACTTATGTAATGAAACTGGATATGGAGAACCGTGTAGAAATCAATTCAATCGTTACACAGTACGTAGTCATGGTCAAGTTAGGTTTAATGATGTAAGTAGAGAGAGTAATAATTCGTTTTCCTAGCAAGCTGCTTATTATTATCGTCCAGCTCCAAAGCGCAGAGTAGAAACAAGGATGAAGTACATTATTACCGTAAGAAATACGAACTTTAGCCGACGAGACGAGATTCTACGTTCTTCTGAGATACGATATCAAGATAATACATAAGTATAGTAGTATTAACGAAAAGTGCCTTCACGTATTAAGAATAAGAGTCAGTTTTGTAAAAGTGTTTAGGATTACTCGAAGGAACCAAGTTTGCTTATGTAGATTAAGTTTTCCTTCCTTTAAGACATTATATTAGCTGCATGTCTCGGCTTGCCTAATACTTTTGCATTATTGTGGCGTGGCACAGTTCGGCTTAGTGAAGCTGAAGCGCCAGCTCATTCTGTGTGTATTCTAATCGTAAGAGGTACATCACTTCATTTCATAGTTCAAACCAATAAGACCCTCCATAAATGGCTAGACGTGGAATAACAAACTGCCTACTTTAGTGAGAAAGCCGAGAAGAGAAAATGGATCCTTCTAATACGTAATACTATAATGCAAGCTAAATCAACTCTGCTAGCTCATTACCTCCAGATATGCACACAAACACACGTAATAAGGACAAGACGAGTGCATTTGCATTAATTTTTTTATAACTAATACACATTATCCTTGGAAGTGGTGAAGAAATCTTATATATTATGTAGATTAGGTATTACATGGGCAGTTAAGAGAGCCTTAATATAGCTAATAGCCACATATAAGTAGATGGTTTACCTGATACATACTATGTATTTTATCTCTATGTTATATCTGTACATAAAACCAAACCACTACAACCAAAACCAAACTACCTACATGAGTGTCTACTTTTTTGACACATTATTACATCAGAAAGATAAGATCCGCTATTTCATGTACTGTACATATTACGTTGAATGGTTGAATGTAATAACTACTCGAACGACGTTTATGGATAAGAAACTCTGCATGGATGCATCATTAATTCACAAGAATTTTAATCCAAGCTCATATTCCATATACAATTATAGACAAGAAACGAAAGACGAACGAGATTCACTCATCTTGAGTCCATTCTCAGAGTCAGAGTCAGACAGAGAAAAGCACATTCATAATCTAAATTCATAATATTCATAAACAAGAATACTTTATATGTCAGATTCGGCAATTCTATCTCCCTTTCTCCATATGGTGGCATGGCATGGAGTTTCCTCCTCTCCTTTGGCTTTAGGTTAACTGGAATGTGCAGATACACCGTGGAATGGAATGAAGAATAAATCTTTATTTCTAACTCGCCCGGCCACATCCTTTTCTACTTATTTATATTAAGATTCCTATTCCTCCTACCAAATATGAATACAGCACATAGATCATTCTTATGAATTCACATTAACTAGAAGGATGCGTGTAAAAAGAGATAGTTTTCCTTATAGCTTTATTACTTGGCTTGAGGAGAGTATTATATGATAGGATTACTTATTGCGGTCATAAGTATGTCTCGTTATTAGGTGATTGCTGGCATACCATGTAAAGCTGTAATGTGATACCAATTGGATGTATGTAAATTCCTAATAGGATACAAACCAAATGCAATTCACGAGCTAGTATTTATTTATAGTATGGTGAGCGAATAGCAATCAAGATAATGCTGCTAAGACTTATTGTTTAGTACTTATTTGCGTCAGTGCAATTGTATTGTACAGTACACCATACTCCATACTCATACCACTGAACAGAACAGTACAGAGACAAAAGCACTTATCGTAAATTTTCATTTGGAACATAGGAAATCATTACACACTACACTTGTAGTATTATTTAAAAGATATATCAAAGAAGAGTATCTACTATGTAGATGTTCCAAGTAAAGTAAGTAAGATACTTTAGATAAGTATTTTAGAAATGAGCTTAATGCCTGTGGCTTTGCTATATAATGCATAGAAGATGTTGAGACGACATTTAAGTATCCCTCCATTCTCTTCCAATTCCAATCGTCTTTCAATTCCAAAGGAAGTGAAGTGGAATGAAAACGAAGATCTTTCTTTCGCATAGCAAACGACATAATATGTACCTACAACTCGAGTACAGTAAAGTAAATATGTGTACACTGTACACTAACACCAAATCACATCAATGCTTAAAATAACTCAAGTCAATTCACTCAGGTGACCATCCATGCATTTCTTTTGCATTCTGTACAATTGGTCCTACGTGTGTATCTGTAAGAAATGTAAACCCAAGTTGAATCTTAGCTTGTACTTAAGGACGAAACGTGAGCCAAATACACTAAGAATAATTTCATGAAAAAAATCATTTGCTTTACCGGTTTTTCCGAG